>JAUELO010000179.1:3197008-3223914 GCA_032357855.1 Amphibolips quercusostensackenii | reverse complement strand
GTGACAGACAACTGCACTGAGCAATGAGCATTGCTGTTCACGTGACTCGGATGCTCATTGTACTCATTCCGTTCCGTTATGAATCTCTAGTTAATAAACCGGTATGCTTCTCAAACGAACACGTGCGAGCATTGGCACGATACGATGAACTGGACAGTTGGACACCTACAGATGAGACAGCAAAACAGATGAAAAAGCTCGCGATTCACCTTCATGGTGTCCAACACTTCACTAAAAAGAGAAATCTAACCCATCTGCTAAAACAACCGTAACGTCTGTCCGTGCAACCACTCGAGCTCATTGGTCCACCGTTATTTTACAAATCCCCGTATCTTTACAATTTTTTACAATTCTGTTGCCTACTTACCTTTCGAATCCCCTCGAACTTCTTTCGTAATCGAATTAATCGGATTAACCGAATTAAGAGTTCAACAAGATACTTGAGAGATTTGTTAAGATCATGCATCATTGGAAATTTTAACATACCTACTTTAAACTCTTTTCACTATTCCTCTCTTTTCCTTTTTTTTTTTTTTAATAATTTTGGTTCTCACATTCTCATCCTAATGATTTGTTATTATTCACTTTGATTTGACGCGTAGTCTTTGTTTAATTCATAAAAAACAACATTAAAAATAAAAAAATAAAATTTTGCACAAGCGAAACAAGCTACAAAAGAAATTAAAAGACAAAAGTAGTTTACACTGAAAAGAGCTACAAGTTTGTTATTAAACATTTTTCAACAAAACGCGTACTTTTTGTTTTAATTGTGAAAAATGACATTACAAATAAACAAATTAAATTTCTCGAAAAAAGACACAAGGTAATATAAAATGTCTAGTAAAAAATTGTTTTTAAATAAGATCTGAAATTTTGCTTTTAACCTTTAAGGTTGGGAACTCATATTTTTGGTTTTAAATTTTATTTAAATAATTTGTTCCCTTATTATTTATCTATTTTCTTAAAAAATCATCGAATTTCTTTTTATTTTTAGAGCATTTTTGTCTGTGCATTATGTATATACAATAATGGATATGATATGAATTGAAACTGATACATGAGTCATGAGAAGAAATGTGCAATATGAAAAACAGTAAAAAAAAACAGTAAAAGCGAGGCTCTAGTTTATTAGATCGTAAATGTAGTACTTGGCAGTGTTCGAAATTTTTTCCATAGTTTCTGTTTGTTTGACGATAATTTTAATTCCGGAACTAGAATTTAGTGTCTTGTAATAGATATCTTCTCAGTGGGAGTTTATGCTCTCTGTATAGCTTTATATCCTCTTTCATCTGGTAATCGTAAAATGCATAAAAGAAGTAGAAAGCTGCATAACAACTTTTAGTAAAGTGATCTTGTTTATGGAATATTGAGGTCCGGCCACTTACTTATCGGAGCAATTGATCCTTTTCTGCAAAAATTTCCCCTGGAGGACTGAAAACCAAAATTGATTTTAAGAAAAAAAAATCAGCTTTTATAAGGTGTAGCATAGGGTTGTTTAAAGAAAAAATGACATGTAGAAAATACGCAAACTAAAATTCTTTTAAACAAATTTACCAATACGTTCATGTTTTTCTTGCAAATCTGTATAATTTTCATCAAATGCAGTGTTCTCTGAAATTAATATTTTGAAAGTTATTGATTGTTTTATGGGTACTTATTATATCTGTTTCAGTAGCATTCAACAATGCGAAACACACTGTGTTTTTTATTATTGAATCTTAGATTTGCAATTGCTTTTTATAACATTCTGAATCCATTTTATGTCGCTATAAAATTTTATTTTTTTTTATTTTGAGAATGATTTTCTGTGATCCTCTACGATTTGTACAACTAGTTGCTTCTCTTCTTCGCAACACCTTATGCAACACAATCATTGATCCATACTAGTGGTTTTGTTGTCTTTTGCTTCCAGAAAATTTTTTTAGCGTTTCCTGTTTTTCATAACCTTCTTTCTGATAAAGTATCTAATTTAAAACTGTGAAATAAACAATAGGATGCTCTGATGCAGGGCTAATAAAGGAGTCAAGTGACTTATTAGCGATGTTTTTCTTTTCTTCAAACCTAATGGATTAAATTTGTTACTAATCTTTAAATTATTTTTTTTAACGATAAAACATTAGAGAATTAGATTTATTGAAAATCAATGTGAAAAAGGATTTAGCGCAAAAATTAAAAAACCATTAAACCATTTCAACAATTTTTTTTACAAGAAACCACTTCTTGGCTCAGAAACCACAAACGCTGATGAATTGTAGTAAGGGGCCATCAATGAACTACGTTACCAATTTTAGACTATTTTTGACCTCCCCCCCCCCACCGTCGCCAATTTTTGACAAACTTAGTTCTGCCCCCCCCCCTCTGTACAGTAACGCAACTCAACAATTTTTTAAACAGAGGTTATAGGGTGTTTTTCACGAAAATAGGGTTATAATAGAAGCATACACTCTAAATTACTGAAATTTCAAGTCGAAATAAATTATTGTGATTTTAATAAAATAGTTAAATTTTCGACTGGAAAATATGATTTTACCCAAGAGTACAAAGTTTCAACAACATAAATGATTTTTAAGTAAAAAGTTGCATTAAAAGCTAAACAGTTTAACTTTTAAGCAAAAGAGATGTATTTAAAAAAAATATGGATAAACTTTTAATAAAATAGTTAAATTTTGAAGCTGAAAAAAAAAATTTTTATAACACAGTTGAATTTTTAGAAAAAAAGTTCATTTTTAACCAAAAAATGACTTTTACACAGTGAAAGATGAATTTTAAATCAAAAAGGCAAAATTTTTAACAAAACAGTTGAATTTTTTACCAAAAAAGTTGACTTCATCAAAATCGTTGGATTTTCGAACTGCGAAAATGCAATGTCAAACATATATTCGAATAGTAAAATGAGTAAAAATGAAAATTTAACTAAAACCAGGTAAATTCTCAAGAAAATAGATAAAATTTTTAGCAAAAAATTATATTTTGATTCAAGAAAGATTTATTTTTTTATTATAAAAGATTGATGTTCTACCAACAAAAAAAAATATCCACAAAATATATCAATTGTCATAAAAATTGTTTAATTTTGAAGCCAAACAGATGAATGATCTATTAAACGGGTAAATTTTTACAAAAAAATTTTACTTTTCACCAAATAGTTACATTTTTAACAAATGTGAATTCTTAATTAATTTTGTGATTTTTTAAGACAGAAAGACAAATTCTTAAAAAAATGAATGGACTTTCTGCCAATGTTTCAATTCATAAAGGATAAATTTTCAAACAAAAATGCAAAAATTAGATTTTTACTTCAAAAAATTAATTTTCTAACAAAAAAAATTAATTTTTGACAAAATAGGTAAACCACCAAAGAGTGAAATTTTCAGTTAGAAATGATAAATTTTTAACCAAATTGTTAAATTTTTTAACAAAAAAGACGGAGTTTTAACAAAATACATCAATTTTCAACAAAATTGTTCAATCTTGAAGCCAAGAAGACCTAATTATCAATTTTCATGACAATAGTTTATTTTGTAACCAAGCAGATTAATTTTCAATTAAAAATATAAATTTTGAAGTAAAAATATAATATCTACATTTTCAGTTAAAAATTAAATTTTTATCTAAAATTATAAATCTTTAGGAACCGAATGAATTTTCAATAAAAACCTTCAACACTTAAGACAAAAGATTATTCTTTAATGAAAAAAATGAATTTTTTAAAAATGGAATAGTTACATTTTAAACTAAAAAGATAAATCTTTAATAAAAAAAGTGATTCTAAAAAATCAGTTCAACTTTTAACTAAGTAGAAGAATTTTTGAACCAAAAAAAAGATGATTTTTTAATAAATTAGTTAAATGTGTGGTTTTCAAGGGTTTTGAATACTATTATGGGGAATTATAACTTGGAGTGTTGTAAGGGTGACTTGTGTGACTATTTTTGATTTTTTGATTTCTTAAGTGATTTTCGGGAAGACATGGGATTTATTTAGATAAATATAGTAGTGTAGTTTTCGAGAGTTTTCCAATATTATTGCGGTATGTGAAATATAACTTGGAGTGTTGTCAGAGTGACTTGCGTGATTATTAAAAATTTTTTTTTTTTTGAGTGTCTTAGTGGGAGGCTCTCGGGATTTATTTAAATAAAAGTGGTAGTGTAGTTTTCGTTTTTTTATATTATTATGGGATTGGGAAATATAACTTGGAGTACTGTAAAGGTGACTTGTGTTATTATCAAACATTTTTCGAATGTTTTCCCGGAGGCACGTGGGGCTTGTTTAGATGAAAGTGATAGGTAAAGTTACTTTTTTTTAAAATACTTTTATGAGGATTGAAAATATAACTTGGAGTGTTGAAATGATGACTTGTGTAATTGTTTTAAATTTTTATTTTTGTTTGTTTTTCGGTTAGGCACTTGGGATTTGTTGAGATAAAAGTGGTACGTGTGGTTTTCAGGGTTTTTTGAATATTATGATAAGGATTGAAAATATAGCATAAGGCTCTTGGGAATTGTTTAGATAAAAGTATTAGTGTGACTTGTATTACTATTTGAAGTTTTTTAAGTGCTTTTCCTGGAGGCACATAGGATTTGTTTGAATAAAAGTGGTAAGTGTAGTTTTCAGTTTTTTAAAAATATTATTATAGGGATTGGAAATATAACTTGGAGTGTTGAAATGATGAATCTTGATTATATTATTTATTTTTTACTTTTTTCCGAGAGGCACTTGGGATTTATTTAGATAAAAGTGGTAGTGTAATTTTCGTTTTTTTCAATATTATTATAGGACTAGGAAATATAACTTGGAGTGCTGTAAAGGTGACTTTGTTATAATGAAACATTTTTTAAATGTTTTCCCGGAGGCACATAGGATTTGTTTAGATGAAAGTGATAGGTATAGTTTTCGTTTTTTTTAAAAACTTTTATGAGGATTGAAAATATAACTTGGAGTGTTGAAATGATGACTTGTGTAATTGTTTTAAATTTTTATTTGCACTTGGGATTTGTTGAGCTAAAAGTGGTAGGTGTGGTTTTCGATTTTTTACAAATATTATTATAGGGATTGGAAATATAACTTGGAGTGTTGAAATGATGAATCAGGTGATTATTTCATTTATTTTTTACTTTCTTTCCGAGAGGCACTTAGGATTTGTTTGAATCAAAGTGGTGTGTGTAATTTTTGGATCTTTTTAAATATTATTATAAGGATTGAAAATATAACTTGGAGTGTTTTAATGATGACTTGTATAATTATTTTAAATTTTTTTACATTTTGGTTTGTTTTTCTGAGAGGTACTTAGGATTTGTAATGATTGAAGTAATACGTGTGGTTTTTAAAAAATAATATAATGGGGTTGGGAATATAACTTGAAATATTGCAAAGGTGACTTGTGTGGTTATTTCAAACTTTTTGAGTGTTTTTTTTAGAGGCACCTGGGATTTATTTAAATAAAAGTGGTAGGTGTGGTTTTCGGATGTTTTTGAATATTATTATAAGAATTGGAAATATAACTTTAGGTGTGGTAATAATGACTTGTATGATTATTTTAAATTTTCAAAATTTTGGTTTGTTTTTCTGAGAGGCACTTGGGATTTGTAAAGATAAAAGTGATAGGTGGGTTTTTTTTTCAAATATTATAATGGGGTTGGGAATATAACTTGAAATATTGTGAAGGTAACTTGTCTGGTTATTTCAAACTTTTTGAGTGTTTTAAGAGGCACTTGGGATTTGCTTAAATAAAAGTACTAGGTGTAGCTTATGGGGGTTTTTGAATACTTTTATATGGTATTATAACTTGGAGTGTTGTAAAGGTGACTTTTTGTGACTATTTAAAAATTTTTTAATATTTTTCGGGAGACAGATGGAATTTGCTTAGATAAAAGTGGTAGTGTAGTTTTTGGGAGTTTCTCAATATTATTGTGGTGCTAAAAATATAACTTGAAGTGTTATAAGGGTGACTTGTGTAATTATTTCAAATTTTTTTAATTTTTGAGTGTCCAAGTGGAAGGCTTTTGGGATTCATTTAAATGAAAGCAGTGGTATAGTTTTAGGGCTTTTAAAAAGATTATTATGGGGCTTGGAATATAACTTAGAGTGCTGTAAAAGTGACTTGTGTTACTATTTTACATTTTTTGAGTGCTTTTTCTGGAGTCACATGAACTTGGAACGTCTTTAGGGTAACATGTGTAATTATTTTATTTATTTTTCACTTTTTAGTGTTTTTTTCAGAGGCACATGCGATTTGTTTAGATATTAGTGGTAGGTGTGGTTTTTTAGGATCTTTGAATATTACTATTGGGCTTAAAATATAACTTAGAGTGCTTTAATGAAGAGTTTTGTGATTATTTCACATTTCTAAGTTTTTTGTTAGTTTTTTCGAAAGACACTTAGGATTTTTTAGGGTGATAGTAGTAGGTATGGTTTCCAGAGGTTCTTGAATATTATTATGGGATTAAGAACATAACTTGTAGAGTTGTAAAGGCGACTTGTACGATTATTTAAATTTTTCTCAAGTATCTTGCCAGGAGGCGCTTAGGATTTGTTTAAATAAAAATGGTAAGTGTAGTTTTCAGTGGTTTCAAATTATTATTATAAGGATTAGAAATATAACTTGGATTGTTTTAAGGGTGATTTTTGTGATGATTTTTTTTATTTTTTACTTTTTTAGTGTTTTTCTTGGAGGCACGTGGACTTTGTTCAGATAAAAGTAGTACATATGGTTATTGGGTTTTTTTTTAGATATGATTATGGGGCTGGAGACGTAACTTGAAGTGTCATGATGGTGACTTGTGTGATTATTTCTAATTTTTCAATTTTTTGAGTGTCTTGCAGGGAGGCATTGGGGCTTTGTTTAAGTAAAAGTAGTAGGTGTAGTTTCGTGAGTGTTTGAATATTATTATAGGGTTGGAAACATAACTTGGAATTTCGTGAAGATGACTTGTGTGATTATTTCAAATTTTTAAATTTTTTGAGTCTTTAGCGGGCGGCTCTTGGGCTTTGTTTAGATAAAAGTGGTAGTATAGTTTTTTTTTTTAAATATCATTATGGGGATGTAAATATAACTTGGAGTGCTGTAATCATGACTTGCGTGATTATTTAAAATTTTTTTTATTTGTTTTTCCGAAAAGGTACTTGCGATTTGTTGGTATAAAAGTGGTAGGTATTGTTTTCGGGCATTTTTTAATATTACTATGAGGTTAGAAATATAACTTGGAGTGTTGCAATGATGACTTATATGATTATTTAAAAATTTTTTTGTTTTTTCGAGAGGAACTTGCGATTTGTTAATGTAAAAGTGGTAGGTATTGTTTTCGGGCATTTTTTAATATTACTATGGGGTTGGAAATATAAGTTGTAGTGTTGTAATGATGACTTATATGATTATTTAAAATTTGTTTTTTTGTTTTTCCGAGAGGGGCTTGCGATTTGTTGATGTAAAAGTGGTAGGTATTGTTTTCGGGCATTTTGTAATATTACTGTGGGGTTGGAAATATAACTTGGAGTGTTGTAATGATGACTTATATGACTATTTTTAAAATGTTTTGTTTTTGTTTTTCCGAGAGGCACCTGCGATTCGTTGATGTAAAAGTGGTAGGTATTGTTTTTGGGTATTTTTTAATATTACTATAGGGTTAGAAATATAACTTGGAGTGTTGTAATGATGACTTATATGATTATTTCAAAAAAAAAAAATTATTTTTGCTAGTGGCACTTGCGATTTGTTGATGTCAAAGTGATAGGTATTGTTTTCGGGCATTTTTTAATATTACTATAGGTTTGTAAATATAACTTGGAGTGTTGTAATGATGACTTTTATGACTATTTTTAAAATGTTTTTTTTTTTTGTTTTTCTGAGAGGCACTTGCGATTCGTTGATGTAAAAGTGGAAGGTATTGTTTTTGGGTATTTTTTAATATTACTATAGAGTTGAAAATATAACTTGGAGTGTTGTAATGATGGCTTATATGATTATTTAAAAAAAAAAATTTATTTTTTCGAGCGGCACTTGCGATTCGTTGATGTAAAAGTGATAGGTATTGTTTTCGGGCATTTTTTAATATTACTATGGGGTTGGAAATATAACTTGGAGTGTTGCAATGATGACTTTTATGATTATTTCAAATTTTTGAATTTCCTGTTTGTTTTTCTGAAAGGTACTTGGGATTTTTCAAGATAAAAGACGTAGGTGTATTCACCTTAAATAATTATTAACTTCCAAAATATTGATTTTAGAGAAAATTGCAAAAAATAAAAATTGTGCAGATTTACAAGAAGAATACGTCTGTATTAGTAAATTTAATTTAAAATAATTATTGTGTGTAATTTTCATATTTTTTGTTATATGTTAAAATTATTTTAGTTAATAAAGCATCAAAATCAAAATTAATCAAAATTTTCGAACCACCCTACTATCTAGCATTGAAAATATAATGTAAAGAACGTGAGGGGACCTAATAAATGATAATATTACATAAAAAAGCATAACATAATGACTGTAATGATAGATACTTCAGAGCTTGGTGGTACTTTTGCCACTTATCAATTGCAACTTGCAAAGTTGTCCTCGAAGTTTTTTCTTTACAAAACATATATTTAGGCGTCATCTTCTGAAACTTATTTTACATTGCGGAGCGATATTCAAATAATCTGGATTGTTGCTCACTGAAGCGAGTCTGGGCCAATAAGAAAAGTTTACTCGCGAGGAAGGACCAATGGCATGGCCATGAGATCCTATCTCACATTTATTATCAGGTATACTACAGCCCTGATGGTGGCCTTCACTTTTATCCTTGTGGTCTACCTTAATATTCTGGAAAAAAAATTCTGAACTTCTCATATTTTTTAATCAAAAGATGAATTTTCAACCAAAAAGATAAATTTTCAACTAGTTAGATTAATTTTCTACTAAAAAATATGAATTTTTAACAAAATACTGAAAAAGATTAATATTTAAGTGAAAAAAAGCAACAACAAAAAACAACTAATTTTTAATAAAAAAGTTGAATCTTTAACTAAAAGATGGGGTTTCAACATCAAATTTCAACTTTCAATTAAAAAAAAGTTTATCGAAAATAAAGAAGTTTAATTTTCAGTTCAAGGAATAAGGTTTAAACAATAATTCAACAAAATTTTTGAATTTTCAACAATATTTATGAATTTTCAACCTAATGGCTAAATTTTCAAATAAAGAAGATCGGATTCCTATCAAAAATGAAATATTTTAATTCACAATGAAAAAAAATATAACAATTTTACAAAAAAGGAAATTTTGAGCTGATAAGATCAATTTTCTTTAAAAAAAGATTAATTTTGAACGAAATACTGAAAAAGATCAATATTTAACTTAAAATGGAGTAATTAAATTTCCAGTTAAAAAAGTTAATCCTGAACAAATTAAAAATAAAAAAGGTAAGGTTTCAATCATAAATGGAATAGTTAAGTTTTCAATTTGAAAAATTAATTTTCAACAAAGAAGATTTCATCCAAATCGTTAAATTTTCTACAGAAAAAATGAATTTTTAACTGACAAGATCAATTTTCCACCAAAAATAGACAAATTTTCAACAAAATACATGGTTTTTCAACATGATAGTTGAATTTTCAACTAAAAAATATAAAAAATTTACTGAAAATATAATAACTGAATTTCCAGTTAAAAAAAATTATTCTTCAACAAAAAAACTAATTTTCAACAAAATAGTTGGATTTTCAACTAACAATATGAATTTGCAGCTGTTAGGAATCATTTTTTGCCAAAAAAGACAAAGTTTCAACAAAATACATGTATTTTAAACCCAATAGTTGAATTTTTAAATAAGAAGGATAGATTATTAATAAAAAATTAAGTAGTTAAATTTTCAGTTTAGAAAATTAATTTAAAAAAAAAACAATTTTAACACAAAAAAACGAAGTTTTAACAAAATACTAAGAAGATTAGTATTTAAATTAAAATGGAATAATTAAATTTCCAGTTGAAAAAATTAATCTTCAACAAAAAAAGTTATTTCTAAGAAAATAGTTAAGTTTTGAACTAAAAAGATCAATTTGCAACCATTAAGAATAAATTTTTACCAAAACAGACGAATTTGTAACAAAATACATGGATTTTGAACACAATAGTTAAATTTTAAGTTAAAAAAAGATAGATTTTCAATCAAAAATTGAATAGTTTAATTTTGAGTTCAAGGAATTAATTTTCAAGAAAAAATAATTTCACCAAAAAAAAGAAGTTTGATCAAAATACGTACATTTTTATCTAAACTGTTGAATTTCCAACCAAAAAATATAAACTTTGAACTGAATTAGGAATAATTGAATTTTTAGTTGAAAAAATTATTCTTTAACAACATAACTAATTTTCAACAAACTAGGTCAATTTTCAATAAAAGAAATCAATTTTTTACTAAAATGATAAACGCTTTCGTTAAAAAATCGATTTTTTGAAATGCAAATTTATCACCTATAGAAGAAATTTTATCTTTTTTTTCATTAAAAATATAACTGTTTGGTTAAAAATTAATTTTTTGAACTGAAAACTTATATATTCCATATTTGGTTTAGAAATTGATCTTTTTGGTAGTAATTTTATTTTTATTTTTATTAAAAATAAAACAGTTTGGTTTAAAATTAATATTCTAAACCAAGAACTACATTATTCCTTTTTTTATTGAAAAATACTGTTTGCTTAAAAATTCATTTATTTTTTTTAAAATTCGTTTTTTTGGTAAAAAAAAATTAATCTTTTTGATTCAAGATTAATTTGTTCGGTTAAAAAGTGTATCTCTTTAGTTGTGAGTCTAATTATTTCGTTTTAAATTTTTTATTCAGTTATTTTTTTAACTCAAATTTTATGCACCCGCCACTTGATTAAAAATTATTCTTTCATAAGTAAAAAAACAACTTTTTGTTTGAAAGTTTGTCTTTTTCATAAAAAATTAATCGCCGTAATTAAAAATTCAACTCCGTGTTTAAAAATTTAATTATTTTGTTAAAAATTTGTCTATTCTAGTTTAATACAACTTTTTTTCTTAGGAATTAGAATCTTTTTTGACTAGAATATAAAAAAATACATTTTTTATTATAAATTAATTTTTTTATTAACAATTCAACTATTCAATTAAAAGTTGAATTTCTTTAATAATAATTAAATTTTTTGTCTAAAAATTATTCGCTCTAGGAGAAAAATGTAAATATTTTGTTGAAAATTCGCCTTTTTTAGTTGCAAAATAATCTTTTTCTTTGAGAAATTACTTTTTTTCTAAAAAACACTACTTTTTGGTTAAAAATTCTCTGATTTTAAAAACTCGTTTCGTTTAGTTGCGAGTTTAAGCATTTCAGTAGAAAATTCTACTATTTCGTTAAAATTTGACTTTTTGGAAAATTTATCGCTTTGGATTGAAAATTGGTCTTTTTGGCTGAAAAAATCCATAACTTGGCTAAAATTTGTCTTCTTTCTTAACTCAAAAGCCTGGTTTTGTTAAAAATTGTTGTTCTTTTGTTGTTAAAGAAAAATTTTCATTGGAACAAAAAACAATTTTTAAAAACCAAAAACCTTTTTTTTAATTGAAGAAGACTTTCTTCATAACAACCTTTTTTTAGTGTTCCAGATTTATCATTTTACTTGAAAATTTATCTCTCAGGGTAAAAATTTGACTTTTTTGGATAAAAAATCAACTATTTGGTTGAAGAGAAAATTTTTGTTAAAAATTTATATTTTCGAGTTAAAAATTGAACAGTTATGCAGCAGACTTGTCTTTTTGACTTGACAATTACACAATTGGGTTGCATTTTTTTTGTCTCTAAAATTTTTCTTGATTGATAGTTTAATTTTTTTTTAATTGAATTTTTTGGTTAAAGACTAATCATTTTAGTCGAAAATTTATCTGCTCGTTTTAAAATATATCTAGTTTGTTAAAAATTAATGTATGTTGTTGAAAATTGATCTTTTTGTCAAAAATTAATCTCCTTTGTTTTAAATTGATTTTAATATAATACGCACAATAATTTTATATGAAAGAATTATTCCCCTTTTTTAGTAAAAAACCTTAAAAATTTCCCTGTTCTAAGAGCATTCTGTCCTGTCAAGCCAGTTGAATTTGATTTTGTGAGTGGTATTAGTTTTAAAAAATGTTTCTAATCTAGAACGTTTTCTACCAGGCGTTCAAGTCTCCTCTTCTCCTTCTACCAGGCGTTGAAGTCTCCTTTTTTCCTTATCTATTTATATTCAGCGAGGGTGAATATTGTAATTGACTGTAATGAAATCGATAGTTTTATGTTATTCCGGTTTAAAATATCTATATAACCAGAGAGCTTATCGTTGCAATTCCAATTAAGTCTCGATGAAACTCAACATTGTATTTAATTGTCACACGTTCTTGGAATATATGAGATAATTAAGATTCGTTACGCTATCTAGAAATTGTGACCCGTTTTAATATAATTCTTAAATTTCATTTCTTCCACACAATATTTTGTCGAGCTAATGAAAGTACTGTATAAAACTGCAATTATAAAAGTGACTTCGAACTTCTTGTTGCTGTCACCGTTGTTCCACAAACTGTGGGACTCAGCGGGTGTTGTATTTTTTGCATAGTTACCCAGCAACCAGCTAATTGAAATTTTCGAAAAACCAGTTTTCGTTCCCCATAGACTTTGCAAGAGGAATTTATATTTAAAAGTCAGACACTATTTCCTATTTGAGAAAGTGCCTTCAATCACTATAAAATAATATCAAGATCAATCCCTGAAGGAACAATGACCTGGTATCAATTATTATTTCATTCAGAAAAATTAATTTACTTACTATATTTAATTAACTCAACAAAATTATTTTGTAACTTAATTTTTTTTCTCAATATTTCACACGGAATAAGAGCCGACCTTGGAGGCTGTAATAAAGAATCAACAGTGCATTAAACGAAACGTGCTGGCTGGAAAAAAATGCAATAAAAAAGAGCACGTACTTTGTAATTTTACGGATGAAATGTTGTCAGCATTTTAAGAGTGCAACCGGTTAAAGACGTTTTCTGGTACGAGCTATAGTTTGCTTGTAACAAAACAGAACAATTATCCTAAATAGCGGTATATGCAATATTGTGCATATTAGCTATAAATGTGTAAAGTTTATCGAATTTTGCTGACTGGTATGCATAGCCGGTAATTATTACAAGCGTGCGCCTAACCTTGTGTTCGTGGCTTGGAATAAAGTCTGTAATTTACCTTGAAATATCGCTTTACTTTATGGTGCTAATAAGCGATGTAAAAGGGCAGTGCTTCAAACCTTGTTCTTGTTCCTCTTAAAAAAAAAAATATTTTCAAAAAAATTTTGCAGGAGATATTCAAAAGGGATTCAGGAGAGAATAATTGGGAAATAATGTTGCAAGAATAATAAATCTATTGTGATAAACACATCACAAGCATAATGCATCTCACTTTCTTTTCATTTCTCATTAGGTACATTTTATGAATGATCAATTATCATTAGGATGATGATAAAATGATGAATCTTTAACTGTCATAAATGAATGTTTAGTTTAAAAAATTAATTTTCTAATAAAAATAATATAATATAATAAATAAAATAATATAATATAATAGTATAATTTTTTTTAAATTAATTTTTAACAAAAAAAAAACGAATTTTCATCTAAATAGTTGAATTTTCAATACCAAGAGTTCAATCAAGTAGTTGACTTTTCAAATAAAACGTATACATTTTCAACAAAATAGTTAAATTTTTAATTAAAAATTAAAAATGAATAAAGAAAAATTATTAACTGACAGTGTAATAGTTAAAGTTACATTTGAAAAAAATAAATTTAAACTAAAAAGAATGCGTCTTTTCAACAAAATAATATGATTCTCAACTAAATAAATGAATTTTCAACGAAAATGATGAATCTTCAACCAAAAAAGTTAATTTTGAACAAATGAGTTTAGCCTTAACCACCTTCATTTTTTAACTAAAAAATTATTAAAAACTTGAATTGGTGTAGTTGAATTTTCAGTTGAAAAAATTAATTTTTAACCAAAAAGCAAATTTCTAACAAAATAGTTTCATTTAACCAAGGTATGGGTTTCCAATTAAAAGGATGAATCTTCAAAGAAAAAATAAATTTTCAACAAAATCAATGAATTTTCAACCTAATAGTTTAATTTTTAGCTAAAAAGAATCAATTTTTTTATCAAAAATCGAATAGTTGAATTTACAGTTAAAACTATTAATTTTCAGCTAATAGAATGAATTTTCAACAAAGAGTTCAACTTTTAACCAAATAGTTGACTTTTTGAATTAAAAAAATACATTTTTAACCATATAGTTAAATTTTTAATTAAAAAAAATTACCAACTGAAACTTCTATAGTTGAATTTGCAGTTAAAAAATTACCTTTTAACCAAAAATAATACCTTTTTCGACCAAATAGTGCAATTTTCAACCAAATCAATGAGTTTTTAACAAAAATTATAAGTTTTCAACCAAAAAAATTAATTTTTAATAAAATAAATAAATTTTTAACCCAATAGTTGAATTAACGACTGAAGTAGAATTTTTAAATAAAAAAGATAAATTATCAACCTAAAGTGGAATAGTTAGACTTTTTCTTTAAAAAATTAATATTTAACATATTTGCATTTCCACGAAAAAGTTAAATTTTCAACTAAAAAAAATATACATTTTTAACTCAAATTGGAATAGTTTATTTTTTAGTTAAGAAAATTAATTTTCAAATAAAATTGTCTGAGACTTCTTTTACCCAGAAAATTTATTTTTGACCAAAAAAGCGAATTTTTAACCAAATTATTAAATTTTCGGGCAAAGACATAAATTTTCAACTAAAATAAGAAACCTTCAAACAAATAATAGATTTTCAACAACATACATAAATTTCAATCAAAGAGTTGAATTTTCAACTGAAAAAGAATAATGTTCAGCTGAACAGTTAAATTTTTTTATCAAAAATATACATTTAAAGTTTTTTTTTTTATTTAAGTGAAAAGGATACATTTTCTACCTAATAGTCAAATTTTTAATTTAAAATCATAAATTTTTAAACAAATATTAGAATCATCAACTGAAAAAGACAGATTATCAACAACAAGTGCAATTGTTCAATTTTCAGTTTAAAAAAAATTAAAAGAAAAATTTTTAAACAAAATAGTTTAGTTTTTAACTAAAATAACTAACTTTCACAAAAAAAATATTTTAAACAAAGAAGTTCAACTTCCAAGCAAGAGTTAAATTTTCAAGCAGAAAAGATTAATTCTCTATGCAAAATGTAATAATTGATATTTCAACCAAAAAAAGATTTTAATTCTAAATCAAAAACAGTCGGGCTCAAACTAAAAAGACAAATTTTTAACAAAAAATATAAAAGCTTTAAAAAACAGGTCTAGTTTTAACAAAATATTTCAATTTTCAACCAAAAAAATTTTTCAGTTGAGAAGGGAGGAGAATCTAACACAATTGTTGAATTTTGAAGCCAAAAAGGTGAATTTTCAACCCAAAAATATAAATTTATAACAAAAAAGTGAATTTTTAAAAAAGTATTTAAATTTTTAACCTAATAGTCGAATTTCCTACCAAATTAGTCGAATTTTAAACCCAAAAATATAAATTTTAAACAGAACTCTTAAATTTGTAGCCAAAAAGAATGATTGTCCAACAAAATTGTTAAATTCTAAACAAAATAATTTCATTTCTAACCAAATAATAACATTTGTGATCAAACAAGATGAATTTTCAACTAAACATTTGACAGTAGTCTTTTCCTTAAAAACGAATTATAATTTAACCAAAAATAGTTGGTTTTTTTCTTTCAAAAAGTGCTACTAGATTTACCTAGTTTTGATACCCACATATGGGGAGGTTTAAAATTTCCTAGGACCAACAAAAAATGTTTTTCTAGAAAAGAATTTTTTTACTGTTAAATTTTCTTTTAAGAAATATAATTTCCGGGAAGATGCTGCAGAAGATATAAGAGAGATTACGAAGAGTACAATTAGAAAATAATGTTGCAAAAATAAAGAATCTATTGTAATAAACACATCACGAACATAATGCATGTCACTTTCTTTTTATTTTTTATCAGATAAATTTGGTCTCTAAGGTAAATTTTATGAAATGATCATTAGAATATTGCTTATTGAGTTTGCACTTTACTCTCACTTCAGTTATGACTTTGGTAATAATGTGGTTTGAGAAATTTAAGATTTCTGAGGGAAAGAAGTTTTTATAATGAAGAACAGTTAGAAGTCAAGTAAAATACCGTTGTGCGTTTAATCTCGCTGTAAACATGAGCATGTGACAAGCATGTTTTCTCTCGCTATGAAACAACACTGTTTTTCTACCAAATTCGTAAACATGTTGTGATTATGAAACGAGTTTCTTACTGTTACGGAATTTTTTATAAGACTATCCTGTTTCTCAGCTCGTTCAGGACCAACGTTACAAAAAATGTCATAATACTTAAATTAGCCTCATTAGCTTCTTCCGTGTTTTCTTCACAAATTAAATTATCCTTTAAAAGGAAAACGATTTCAGGACGTAAAGGCAACAGAACAGACTGCGACGAAGCTGCTGTTAGCTATTTCAAAAGGTTACTTTAAAGAGTGCTTCCGTAAGTGGGAGGGTCGCTAGAAGAAGTTGATGCTTTTTTTGGGCCACCCTAATACTAGATATTAAACTGAAAAGATTGAGTTCAAATAATATATAATTGAATAGGTATTGCAAAGCAAGTTTTATCTTCGCTGTGTATATCGTTATCGGGTCGAGTCCTAGCCGCGATAGAATTTGCAGCGTTTAATCTGGAAAAGAAACTCGAACCGTTCTACGAGTTCTTGGTATACTTAATTCAATTCTTCGTCGTCGGAGCTCTGAAAGAAGAAACGAGTTTGCTCGGAGATACAGAAGAGAGTTAGTCCGTCCTGCCATATGTATATGTTTACATCCGATCTGAAAAGTACAGCGGAGGTAATGTCCAATCATTGGTATCGGAATCCAGAGATTAGACTTGCCCCACTGGTAAGCAAAATTGCTCGCAGGTCTTTTATGGAGTCGAAGCTTCCTAAGATGCAGGAAATCGCCCGATAAGTAGACGAATCGAGATCGTTCCCTAAGCCTAAGGCAACCCGGAAAGATCTTCTTGCTCTTTTCAAGTGCGCTGCAGGCAGCATCTCTAAGCAAATGCATGGTCACGGAATGATCATTCAAAAAGACACTATATATATCTACTCGGGCTGTCCAGATTTTCTTCATGAATTTGAAGTTGCATGCAGGAAAATGTCGATCCTAAAAAAAAGCCGATTTGGTGTTGTTTTGAGCTACAACAAAAATGAGAGCGGAGACCGAGAATGCAGATATTTTCATGTTACCGTTTCTAACTTGATGTATTCTAATTTTTAGCCAAAAAAAACTTATTTCGTGAAGATAGCAAATCAGCTGCAACAAAAATGATTTCACTGGTTCCCTGTGCACCGCATGTAACATTCATATTTAGTATAAACTCTGATTTTCATGGACATGGATCCTATGGAAGATTATGCCTTATGATCTTCTTTCTCAATTTGGGTTTAAAGTAAAATTCGATCATCTAACTTTCTGTTGCACAATTCATTCTTCAAACACACAAAATCTAAAATCCAAACCTAACATTCAATTTCCCACAGTTCATAAAAGTTTTCATGCTTTCTAATTGAGGAGATTTCTATTTGACATTATTTTCACCTCTTCCTCGAATATCCAGGATTAGTTTAATTCACTTTTGATCAAATGAAATTCAACTTACAATTTACAATTACAATTATATTAGCTACTTTCATCAACTTACACGAGAGAGTTATATTGAATCGGACGTGCAGAGATGAGCCAGAAACATTTATTGCAGTAGAGTTAATTATATATTTGTGACTTACTGAACAAGGGAGTTGATAGGATTATAATGTTTTGTTTTCTATTTTGTGTATCTTTTTATGATTTATTTAGTAGGCGACAAATTTAAATCCTCGCTGCATATTATAACAGTTATGGGGAAAGTAGGAGAGTGACAAGGTTACAATTACAGATTTCACAGAGTACACTCACTTCACCAATCATACCATAATTTATTCAGGTGTTCTAATCGGCACGATTAGATACCGACGCGAATCTGGAGTCGAGTAGAATTAAATTGAGCATAGTATTGTAAATGACAGAAAAAATACGGAATCAAACTGAATATGTCGAGAAAAATATTACAAACTTTACTGAGAAAAATTGATTTTACCAGTTAGGTCTTAGATTTTAAAGTTTGAGACAGCAATCTATAGATATTAGGCCATAAAATTTACATATTATGTTTTTTAATCCAGGATTTCAAAAATTTGCATCCAGACTGTGCGGCTTAGAATCCAAGATCATAAATGATAATCCTTTTTCCCCAGTGTTTGATTGACTTTTATGGTCTTGAAGGTTGATGGGCCTTCAAGTAGAAGTTCCGTAATCAGAGCTCGGACACGGTTGATGGAGGAAATCTGAGTCATTCGATTCTGTAAGTTTGGAAGCTTAAATAAGGGTTAAACAACTAATAAACTTTTTGATCGAATTTTCCATGATACTTGAATCTTCGTTACGCATGGCCCGCACCTTGCTGATTTACATAAGTTATTAAGTTCATACTGTTCGTACTCTCGATTATATACTTTTTCATAGATGAAATAAATATCCCAAAAGAAAAGAGACGTTGCACAGCCTCTAAGTCTAGTCCAATTGCATTTTGATTTCAAGAAATTATTTTATTGCTATGACAATAGACAATCCTAATATATACTTACATATATCCACACCTCGATCCATACTGTATATCTAATTTTATTTATAAAACCACCTGCAATGCATCTAAGATGTCCAACATGCATATCATATAATCTTTGAATACAAAATACAAATTCAGGCTTAAATTTTCTACTAGGAGCTGCTAGATGAAAAAAGAACGTTTTTCATGCACCGGAGGTTATACCGCATCTTTAGATTACATATTACCCATTATGCATCACATTACCCATTCACGAGCGCATCTGCGGAATTGCGTGTATGTGCGTAGCCGGTACGGCGTAATCGTAAAACTCCTGTAGGTACATAGTAAGTACAAGTACATACTAGAATTACTAGATACAGAGATACTAGATAGGTGCGTATGTATGCGTGACTAACTGCACGTACGCGGGTCAATCTCCTCTCTGTCCCCATGCGCTCGGCTATACATATATATGTGCGTTGTTCACACGGATACCGGTCAGAATGACGTTTACAAATGCCTATTTCCACCTGCCTATTTCCAATTCGAACGGGAATCCTCTGATCAAATCGGCCATCGACACCTTATTTTTTCTGCGAAAACATTACTTATCTCCTTAAATTCTGATTCTTATACAATATCATGCTATTTACAATATATTAGAGCAGAATTTACAATACATATAAATAAATAATTTTTAACAGTATCGACACGCGATTCAAACTTTTCGCACGGCTTGGTGTTTGTTGATTCAATTGCTGATATTCATTGTTTTTATTCAGAGTTGGATTATACATGGGAAAACTGTATTGTCAACAGGAAATTGTAATTGTAATTTTATGGCAAGAGTTTAATGTACTTCAAGTGCTAATGGAACTTTCGAAACGAATTTATGCAGTACAAATTGATGTGAAGAATAGGGCATTACACCGATGCACGAGTTACTTCAATCTATGTAACCCGTAACTTTATTTCGTTACTTCTTTATGGCATACATTTGTTTCTCAGGTCAAACATGTCTTTTTGTGATTACTTTCTTCTACCTTTTTCAAAATTAAAAAAAAATCTTATCTCTGATAACGTTACTGCAAAAAATGTTTGTGATTTTACAACACTTAGGAATACAAAATGTACCAAAAATCAAGGCGAATTGCTACAACAATTTTTTTAATCGTCAATTATATTTGCGAATTGATCTTGGGATAAATATATTAGACAATGTCTCTAATTTATCGAGATGCTGACATTTTTAACACTTATATTAATTTATTTAATTATTTTTTTTTAACTAATAGCTTCTCTACATATTAATGTAATGTTTATTTATATAGACAATAAATTGAAGACATTGTGTTATCTATTGAGCTCAAGAATAATTTGAAAGTAAAATTATTTAGCTTTTAACGACTTGAAGAAAAATTGTTGTAGCGATTCGCCCGTGTTGACGGTAATGTAAAATTACAATGTGGTAAACTAGAAGCTTCGGTGATGAATTATAAATAATAAAAAATATTAAAATATCAGTCTTCGCAGTACAAAATTCTCAGAAAACAGTGAAATAATACGGGTATTAATTCTTTCAAATAAAATTAATGTTGAGACATCAAATTCAATATATAATGCTTTAAATTCTTAAGATTGCAAATCAATATATATGTATATATATATATATCGAATTTTCAAAAAAATAGTTGAATTTTCCATCAAAAAATATTTTCTACCAAAATAGATGGATTTTCAACCCAAGAAGGTTAATTTTTTTCAAAGATAGTTGAATTTTCATTTATGAGTTTAATTTTGAACTAAGAAAAATAAATTTTTAACCAAGAAATATGACTTTTGTCCATTAAAAATGAGGTTTTTTTTCATGAAGACAATTTTCTAAGAAAACAAAAAATATAAGAAGAAGCATGACTTTCATAAACTAGTTGAATTTGCAATAATATAATTCATTTTTTTAACTTAATAGTTTACTTTCTAGACAAAATAATTGAATTTTCAACCAGCGAAGATGTATTTTTAACCAAATGGTCGAATCTTCAAATAAAAAAGATTGAAATCCAACTAAAAACAGTTTCTTTTTCATCACAATAATTGAATGTTAAAGCCAAAAAAGCGAGTTGTTTAGAAGAAACTTAAATTTTTAACCAAAAAGTTGAATTTTCAACAAAAAAGTTCATTCTTAACAAAGAAAGATAACCTTCCTACCATAAAAGATAAATTTTTAATTCAAAAGGACGCATTTTCAAGACAAAAAAGATAATTTTTTAGAAGACAGTTGAATTTTTAACTCGAAACGTTGGATTTTTAATAGTAAAGTTAATTTTTAACCAACAAAGATGACTTTCCTACCATAAAAAATAATTTTTCAATCCAAAAGGACGAACTTTCAACAAAATAGTTGAATTTTCGACAAAAAAAAATGAATTCAACAAAATAGTTTAATTTTGAACAAAATAATTAAACTTTTACCCAAATAGAAAAAATTTAATCTACAAAGATGAAATTTTTACCAAATGACGAATTTTTAACCAAATAGTAAAAATTATCAACTAAAAAATATAAGTTTTCACCAAAAAATTGAAAAATTAATTTTGAGCAAAAACAAAACTAATTTTTACCCATTTGAATTCAACTAAAGAGATAAATTGTGAAAAAATCCTCAAATTTTCTACAAAACAATGAAATTTTCTGCAAAATAATAAAATTTTTAACAAACATTTCTAATTTCAACCAAGCACTTTATTTTTTCACCAAATAATTGAATTTTCAAGCCGAAGAAGAATTTTCGGCCAGAAATATGAATTTTCAACAGAAATCATGAATTTTCACCCAAGAAAAATAAATTTTTTGCAAAGTATGTATTTCAGCTTTAAGCCAATTAGCTAATTTTTCAAGAAAAAAATTAATTTCCAACAAAAAATATAAATCTTGAACAAAAACAGATTAACTTTTAACTAGACAATTGCATTTTCAAAAAAAGTATTAAGTTTCAAAAAGAAGATTAATTTTCTACCAAGAAAAACGAATTTTCACCAAAATACGTGAATTTTCAATAAGAAAAGATCCAGTTTTTATTGAGAATATCAATTTTTAACCAAAAATTTAATACTCACTTTCATAATTTACAAACATTTATTCTGCAAAAAAAGAGTTTTGAAAAAAATAGTTTAATTTTAAACCAAAGAAATGAATTTTCAATCAAATAATTGCACTTTTATCAAAAAGGCGAATTTTCAACAAAATGCATGGATTTTCAACAAGAAAAGATTAATTTTCAATCAAAAATATCAATTATCAAACAAAAATGGAATAGTTGCATTTTCAGTTTAAAAAATTAATCCTCAATAAAAAATTAATTTGTAACAATGTAGATAAATTTATCATCGAAGAGATGGTTTTTGTATAATTAAACAAATCTTAAAAAAAAAAATTAATTCTTAACAAAGGATTTCAACATTCAACCTAATAAATGAAATTTTAATCAAAAAGACAAGTTTTTGACCAAGGAGACGAATTTTTAACAAAATACATTAATTTCCAACCGAATAGTTGATTTTTGAAACACAAAGGAAGTTTCTTGAAAACTAGATTATTATTATTACTATCACTATTATTAGTTGAAATCAAATAATAAATGATTAAGTACATGGAAAAATACAAAAAATGTGAAAATTGTACTAACATATATCAAGTTCCACATAACCATACTAACCAGCTACCTGAAATTGTATGTTTCCAACATTTTTATATTATTTTAAATTTATGCACAAGAAATAGGCACATAAATATTCATTAGAATCGAGTTGCGTATGGTGGTTCTGCAGCACGTTTTCCAATTTTTGCACATTATAAGCCTCGAAGATGTTTAATTTTTCTGAAAATACGTTGTAGTTAACCTAACTTTTTCCAAGGACACTTTCCCAGTTCCTTTTAAAATATTCACTTAGTCTTTAATTTTAAACTAAAACTCACGTATTCTAAAGAAACTTAAAAAAAAAACGAAAACTAATAACAGTCACCAAAATCATTTAACTTGCAATAAATTGTAGTCAGAAGCTACATATTCACAAACGAAAAATCGCGAGAGGAGCGAGTCACGGCCTCATGGCAGGGCTCCCAATTCTAGTATCTTTTAACACTGCGCATGCGTCGCGTCAAAATTTGGATTAGTTACCGTTGGCGCGCTAATTTAAAATAATTACATGTACAAGAAAATTGTTTTCAACAGATAATACTTGTGAGATCATTAAAACTAATTATTTGAATACAAAATAGACTTGTAAAGTGAAAGTTAAAATAAGTATTTGACTTTAATCCTTAAAAATAAGGAATTAGTTTTTAATTTGAGGAAAGGAATACCTTCTTTATCACAAATATAAATTTAAAAATATTTTTAATATCTTTGTCCACTTTGTAAGTATTTTTTGTTGTAAACAAAAGCTGAGTTAATCATTTTAAATAAGAGCGTTAACGGTAACCAATCCGGTTATCGACGCGACACATGTTTGTAAAACTTTTTGAAAACACATTTTATTGCGTTCAAAATTTTTTCAATTCCATCGATTCTATTAAACCATTTAACAATTTATCGTTTTCTTGAAAAAATATGTATTAGTTTTTGTCCTAGTATTTGTACAATGATTTATTAGAAAACAATTTTTTTACTTTTTACAAATAAATAAAATTGTAATAAGCATAATCCAATTTTATTTTATGTTAACGGTATTAAAAATTATTTTAATTTTAATATTTTAAATTTTAAAAGCGCTATTTTGCTTGCTGAAATAAATTTTTTTTGAGCTCAAGACTGTCAGAGTAACGTATCCTGGCGCCTATGATGATTCTTCCTATTGTAAGGCGCTCGAGCTCGAACTCGTTGCTCAGCGAGGCGATGTGATGCTCAATCGGAGGCTACTGCATTACGTTGTGTTCGTACGTTTAAATTAAATTGCACCAGCCAACACTAAAACTTTTTTTAGGATTTTGTAATACAATTCTTTAATAATTTAATACTTTTAGGAATTAACCTTTGCTTTGTTTTCTATAAACAAATTAGTGAAAATTTTTTACAAAAATATAATAAATTATATTCAAACATCAACAAATAGCGCAAGGAACATTATTTTATGTACATTTCACATTTATTGTAAGCAATTTTAGGTTATCTTCGTGTTTTTAACCATAAATCGATATATATATATATATATTTCAAAACAGATTTACAATTTTTAATCAATTTTGAAAAAATTTGAAGATATCTTCCCAAATCGGTTTTTTTAGAAAAAAAACAATATTTATAAGAATATTTACAATCTTAAACAATTTGTATGTCATGTTAGTGTTTTTTGCCTAAAATTACTGTTGTTAATGAATGTTGCCAGACATATTTTTTGTTAAAAACATTTTGCAATTGTTTAAATAATTTATATTTGTTACAATTTTTTTCTCATGCCTAATCTGAAAAGTAAAGACTTCTTTAAACTTATTACATACTTAATGGATGTTAGAAATAATATTTTTTGCTACATGCATTATAAAATTGTTTATTAAACCACTAGTCATCAATAACTTCTAAATTTTTATGGAAACTATCCAAACGAGATAAAACTTTTGTTTGCAATAAAATTTCTAAACGGCCTTTTTGGACAACTTAAAGAAATTTGTAACAATTTTCATACTTAAAAAAAACATAAAATTTTTGCAATCGAATATGTATTAAAAGTAGCTTCTCAGATATTATAAATTTCACAAAATTCTTAAACATGGTAGTGCGAAAGAAAGTTTAATAGGTAACGTAACACAGCAGCCTCCGGTTGAGCACCGCATCGCCCGACCGAGCTTCGAGTTCGAGCTCGAGCGCCTTACAATAGGAAGGATCAGCTGAGTCGCCAGGTACCATACGGTACCCAGACACAGTCTTAACCCTTTTTTTTGTATTATTAACATGCTTTTACTCAAATATTTTCACGTATATCTAACTTATCTGAAGTTTGTTTAACCATCAGTATACTATACTTATTAACATTTAAAAAACTAAATTAATATAAAAATAATTAATCTGGTTTGAGGAATCAACAATGTGGTCGAAAATTTAACTATTTGCTTGAAAATTAACTTTTTTTAAAAATTAAACTATTTTCATGAAAATTCCCCAATTTTGTTGAAAATCAATGTATTTTCTTGAAGATTCTTATTAATGGTAGAACATTAATTTTTTTGCTAAGAAATCATCTTTTTAGTTTAATATTTTTTAATCTTCCGGGTTAAAAAATCTTCTTTAAGGGTAAACTTTTTTGATAAAAATTACTTTTTTAAGATTCATCATTTCAGTTAAAAATTCATCTTGTATGTTAAAAATTTAACTATTTTGTTGAAAATTTGTTTTTTTTTTTGTTGATAATGAATGTTTATAAAAACAATGTAACTTTTTCATTCATGGGTAAAAATTAATATTTTTATTGAAAATTGATTTTTTCTAGTTGTAAATTCATGTAATTTGATAAAAATTCATTATTTTTTGTCAGAAATTAATCTTCTTGTTTGAAAATTCATGCTTTTGTATCAAAAATGCAACTTTTTGGGTCTAGATTGATCTGGAATATTTAGGGAATCAAGAATGTGGTAGAAAATCAAACTATTCGGATGAAAATAAACTTTTTTTAAAAATTAAACTATTTTCATTAAAATTTTCCAATTTTGTTAAAAATCGATGTATTTTGTTAAAAATTCGTATTTTCTTGCATAACATTAATCAATTTGCTAAAAAATTATCTTTGTGGTTGAAAATTAAACTATTTGGTTAAAAAATTAACTTCTTTAATCTTCCCGGTTAAAAAATCATCTTTTAGGTTGACCTTTTTTGTCAAAAATTACATTTTTTAAGATTCATTATTTTAGTTACAAAGTCATCTTTTATGTTGAAAATGTAACTATTTTGTCGAAAATTTGTTTTTATCGATAACGAATGTTTATAAATAACAATGTAAATTTTCCATTTATGGTTAAAAATTAATATTTTTATTGAAAATTGATCTTTTCTAGTTTTAAGTTCATGTAATTTGTTAAAAATGTGTCTTTTTTAGTCGCAAATTAATCTTAGATGAAAATTAATCCTTTTTTGGTTAAAAATGCAAATGTTTGGGTCAAAATTAATCTGATTCGGTAGATGGTTTAACATTTTGTTAAAAAATTGAACAATGAGGTTAAAAATTACTTTTTTCTGTTTAATTTCATATTTTCGGTTCAAATTACATTACTTGGTTAAAAATTAAACTATTTTAATGAAAATTTAACTTCCTAGTAGAAAATTAACTTTTTTCTTAAAAAATCTTATTTTCGGGTGGAAAATACAACCGTTTTGTAGATAATTAAAATTAAAAATTAATAAAAACTGTACTGTTAAAATCTATGCTAATATAAATAATCTATGTTATTATAAATAATTTATGAATCAATTACTTCAAATATAATTAAATTATTATAACAATTTCCTTTGCCTAAGAATTAAAAAGGAAATTGGCTTTCGGCTTTAGAATTCAAAGATTTTGTTGAAAATCCGTGTTTCTTGGTTGAAAATTAATCTTTTAAACAGAAAATTTAACTTTTTGGTTGAAAATGTAATTTTTTTTTTAAATTCATCTTTTTTAGTTACCAATTCAGCTACTTGGTTGAAAGTCTAGTTTGTTAAAAATTCATATTTTTTTCAAATTCACCACTAGTTTAAAATTTAACTTTTTTTACTAATTTATTGATGGTGACCTTCACTGAAGGCTGGTGACCTTCTGAAGGCATGTGACCTTGACAGTATACTCCAACGAAATATGACTCTTTCGATTTCACTGATTGATTATCGCCTACCCCGAAAGAAAAATTGCTTAATAGTATAATAATAATAATAATAATAATAATAATAATAATAATAATAATATTGATAGATAGAATAAGCTCGACAGCCAGGGGACAATTAAAGAGCTTCAAAAGTACATTGTATGTCCTATATTTATAATAATACAAAGTAGTAGTATATTGATAACAAAACGAAGAGCTTATGATATTATGTATAATACATACACATACGCATACATACAGGGTGAGGGAAAAGTATGGAAACCCCAGAAAATTTTAGAAAATTTAAAATATAAAAT
>JAUELO010000179.1:3100976-3115506 GCA_032357855.1 Amphibolips quercusostensackenii | reverse complement strand
TGTTCAATTCTTTAATTATTTTAAAACCTTGATTTACCTAAAATCCTTGAATTGTGTTAAATCCTTGAATTACCTGAAATCGTTGATTCTTCATAAATCCTTAATTTCTCTGAGTTCTTTAAAATTCTTGAATATTCTGAATTTCCTGATTTATTCGATTATTCTGATGAGATAAAAATGTAAAAAGTTATTTATAACCAAGAAAGATAACTTTTCTACTATAAGAGATAAATTTTGTCTACCAAAAGACGAAATGTTCAACCAGTAAAATTGAACAAAAAAAGCGATTTTTTGAATGAGTGAATTGGGAACGTAGTTTATAGACGACCCCCAAGACTTCTTTTTGCTGCGCGTATTCGACTAAAAATTGTTTGCGGTTTTCCTTTGTTCTTCGAGCAAAAAAAATATGAAGAGGTTCGCATTCCTGGAGCCAAGATTTGCATTCTTACACTCAGCATATGCCCTGAACTTCGAAGCATGTAATTCTCGAAATTACGGGGTTTATTGCCGGTCATATTAAAAATCTTGGTTGTCATAAAGAATGCAGGTGTGTACATGGTGTATGAGACTCATAAAAGGTAGCACGCACGCACGTACGTCACGGTCTTTTGCCTTTGCCCTGTTAAACGTTTTCGCGAGCGAAAAAGCAACTGCCCGTAAATGTCGCCGTGTTTGGAAACGGGTCCGAAGAAATTGCACAACGCCGTTATATTACGAATTACGCATGTCCGCAAATGAAACATCGAAATGAATTCGTAAATCAAAGCCTGTCACGATTTTTTCGGCTAACGAGATGACAAGGACATGGTCGCGAACTGAATGACAATTAATATTAATGATATAATAGCTTTGATTAATTATTTTCTCACTCTAACTAGAAATTTGAAATTAAGTTGAAAAGGTCTGATTTATTTAAAATCCTTTATTAACCTTAAATCCTTGATTTTTTTGACGTTCTTGATTTATTTAAAAATCCTTGGTTTCTCTTAAAGCCTTGATTTATCTGCAATCCTTGGCTAACCCTAAATCCTTGATTTTTTTGCCGTTCTTGATTTATCTCAAATTCTTACATTATCTCTGAACCTTTATTCATTTGAAATACTTAATTTATTTGAAATCCTTGATTTATCTTAAAACCTTAATTTATCTAAAAACCTTGGTTAACCTTATATCCTTGAATTTTTTGACGTTCTGGATTTATCTGGAATGCTTGATAAATAAATAATTCTTGATTTATCAGAAGTCCTTAATTTACCTTACAAACCTGATTTATTTGCAATCCTTGATTCATCTTAAAACCTTGATTTATCTGAAATGCCTGCTTTTTCAAAAATCCTTGACTTATCTTCAGTCCTTGATTTATCTTAAGACCTTGATTAATCTGTAATCCTTCGTGTTGTATTTTTCAAAGCTTGATTTATCTGAACCTTGATTTATTTGACATCCTTGATTATTCTGAAATACATAATTTATCTTAAAGCCTTGATTTATCTGAAATCCTTGATTTATCTGAAATACTTTGTTCATCCGAACTCCTCGATTTATCTGAAATCCTTGATTTATATTGAAACCTTGATTTATCTGAAATCTTTCATTTATCTGAAGTCCTTGATTTATCTTAAAACCTTGATTTATTTTAAATCCTTGCTAAGTCATAAATCCTTGATTTATCTGAAATCCTTGGTTTATTTTAAAACCTTGATGAATCTGAAATCCTTAGTTAAGCTTAAATCCTTGATTTTTCTGAAGTTCTTGTTCCATCTGAAATTCTTGATTTATCCTAAAACCTTTATTCATCTGAAATCCTTGATTGATCTGAAATCCTTGATTTATCTGAATTCCTTGGTTTATCTTAAAACCTTGATTAATCTGAAATCTTTGGTTTTTCTTAAAACCTTGACTTATTTAAAATCCTTGATTTATTTGAAATTCTTGATTTGTCTAAAATCCATGACTTATCTGAAATCCTTGATTTATCTGAATTCCATGATTTATCAGAAATATTTAATTTATCTGAAATCCTTGATTTCTTTCAAAACCTTGATTTATCAGAAACCCTTGATTTATCTCAAATTCTTCTTTTATCTAAAATTCTCGAATTATCTGACATGCTTGATTCATCTGAAAGCCAGGATTTTTCTCAAATCCTTGATTTATCTTAAATCCTCTATTTATCTAAAATCTTTGATTTATCTTAAACCCATGATTCAACTTAAATCGTTAATTTATCTTATATCCTCTTCATCCTAAATCCTTGATTTATCTTAAATCCTTAATTTATTTTAAACCGTTGATTCATCTTGAATCTTTGATTTATCTTAAATCCAAGATTTCTCTTGAATCCTTGGTTCATCTTAAATCCTTAATTTATTTTCAATCCGTATTTTATCTCAAATTCTTGATTTATTTCACATCCCCCATTTATCTTGAATCCATAATTTATCTTAAATCCTTAAATTATCCGAAATCCTTCATTTATTCCCAATCCTTAATTTATCTTAAATCCTTTATTCATCTTAAATCCTTTATTTATGTTAAATTCGTAAATTAATCTGAAATACTTGATTTGTGTTAAATCCTTTAATTATCTGAAATCCTTGATTTATCTGAAATCCTGGAATTTTTTTAAATCCTTAATTTATCCTAAATTCTTCATTAATCTTAAATCCTTAAATTAATCTGAAGTACTCGATTTATCTGAAATCCTTAGTAAACCTCAAATTCTTGATTTATCTTGAAACCTTCATTTATCCGAAATCCTTGATTTATCTGAAGTCCTTGGTTTATCTTGAAACCTTGATTTATCTTAAATCCTTGGCTTATCCGAAATCCATAATTTATCAGAAATATTTGATTTATCTGAAATCCTTGATTTATCCTGAAACCTTAATTTATCTAATTTATCTTATTATTCAAAAATCTTTGATTAATCTACAGTCCTTAGTTTATCTTAAAACATTTATTTATTTAAAATCCTTGATTTATCTGAAATCCATCGTTTATCTTAAAGCCTTGATTTATCTTAAATCCTTGGTTTATCTTGAAAGCCTTGGTTATATAAAATGCTTCATTTTTCTGAAATCCTTGGTTAACCTTAATTCCTTGATTTTTCTGGTGTTCTTGATTCATCTAAAATCCTTGATAATTTTAAAACCTTGATTCACCTCAAATCTTTAATTTATCAGTAAACCTCAATTCATTTAAAATTCCTCATTTATCTGAAATCCTTGATTTTTCTAAAATACTCAACTTATCTTCAATCCTTGATTTACCCTTATGTCTTCACTTATATTACATTTTTTGAGTAACCTAAAATTCTTGATTCGTGGTCAATTCTTGAATTAATCTGAAATACTTGATTTATTCAAAAGGCTTGATTTATCTTGAAACCTTGATTTATGTCAAATCCTTAATTTATCTCAAATCCGTGATTTATTTGAAATCCTTGAATTAACTGTCATCCTTGATTTATCTGAAAGCCTGGATTTTTCTTAAATCCTTCATTTATCCTTAATTCTTCATTAATCATAAATCCTTGAATAAATCTGAAATCCTTATTTATGCTCAATTTTTTAATCAATCTGAAATACTTGATTTATCTGAAATCCTTGGTTTATTTGACATCCTTGGTTTATTTTAAAGCCTTGATATTTGATTTTCATTATTCAATTATTACCTCGCTCTCGCTGAAAAGTTAAAAACAAGTTGAAGAATTTAAAAAAACAGGTACTTTTTACCTCTCTTTTAAGAGAAAATTGCTATCAACAATAACAAATTGTTTAAACAAATAACACATTAACTTGAATGAATTATTAACCTACTCTGATTGAAAAGTCGGAAATTTAAGAAAAAATCGCGACTTTCTATCATTATTTTAAAAGAATATTCTTAAAAATTATAATAAATTGTTAAAAAACCCTTCTTTTTGTTAACTTAAATTTATTTGTTTCTTTCTCTGACTAAAAACTTGAAACATTTAGAAAAAATCGCTACTTTGTAGCCTTATTCTAAGAGAATATTGCCAAAAATAAAAATAAATTGTTTAAACAATTACTTTTATTATCTCTGATTAAATCTTTCCTCAATCTAACTAAAAAGGAAAAATATGGTTGAAAAATACAGAAAAAATTGCGTCTTATACTTTTATTCAAAGGACAAATTTCTATAATGAATAATAAATTGTTAAAATAAGTAAATTATTAACTTTTATTAATTATTACCTCACTTTAACTGAAGCATTGAATATTTAAAATTATTATTATTATTTCCTCACTCTAAGTAAAAAATTGAAAAAAGTTGTCAAATTCAGAAGAAACCGTCACATTCTATCTTTATTTTGAAAGAAAGTTGCTATAAACAATAATAAATTTTTTAAACAAATAATTTATGGATATATTAGTATTATTATAAATACTTATATATTGTTCAAACCAATATGTTTGTTAATTTTCATAAATCATTACCTCACTGTAAGAGAAAAGTTGAAAAAAGGTTTGACATTTCAGAAAAAACCTAAACTTTCTAACATTATTCAAAGAGACATAATAATGAATTGTTTAAACAATTACTCACTAGAATTTAATTAACTGTTTACTCGCTTTAACTGAAAAGTTGAAAACAAGTTAAAAATCAGAGAAAACTGCTACTTTCTACCTCCGCCCTAAGAGAAAATTTCTTTAAGCAATAATAAATTGTTTAAACAAATACTTTATTGACTTGAATTAATTATTGCCCCACCGAACGAAATTTTAAGAAAAGCAAGAAATTTCAGAAGAAACCGCAACTTTCTACCTCTATTTCAAGAGAAAATTGCCATAAACAATAATAAATTGTTTAAACAAATACTCAATCAACTTGAATTGATTATTACCTCACTCTGACTGAAAATGTTTGAAAAAAGTGAGACAGTTTAGAAAAATTCGCAACTTTCTAGCATTATTTCATATAAATTTTGTGTAAATAATAATAAATTGTTTAAACAATCACTTTTGGTAACTTTGAGTAATTGCTACCGCCAATTACTTTCAATCGTATTTGCTTCTCATGTATTTCTCTGTTTGTGTCTTACATATTTTTGGGCCTTATGCATTGGGACTTGTATAGTTTTGGAACTCATGCCTTAGGACTTATATATTTTTTGGACTTTATTCTTTGGTATTTATATATTTTAAAACATTATGCCTTAGGACTTATATGTTTTTAGACATTAAACAAGGAAAGTTATGCATTGGGACATATATTTTCTGACTTAATGCATTATAACTTACATATTATTGAACCTTATTCTTTGGGACTTATATTTACTCAGACATGTTACATGGGAACTTATGCATTGTGGCCTATATTTTCGGGTCTTATGGAAACGGGACTTATATACTTTCGGGCCTTTCGCATTAAGACTTATATATTTTCAGACCTCATGCCTTGAGACTTACATATTTCTGAACCTTATACCTTAGGACTTATAGGTTTTTTAGGTATTATACATGGGAAAGTATGTATTTAGACATATATTTTTAGACCTTGTGCATTAGGACTTATATATTACTGAAACTTATGCTTTGGGACATATATTTTTGGGCCTTATGCATTTTGGACTCATATATTTTTGGACTTTGTGTCTTTGTACTTATATGTTTTGGACATTATAAATGAGAACCTATGCATTGGAACATATTTCTCTGGGCCTTGTGCAACGGGACTTACATATTTTCGGGCCTTATGTTTTTGGAACTTCTGCTTTAGGGCTTATATATTTTTGAGCATTATACATGGAATGTTATGCATTAGGTTACATATTTTCAGAATTAAAAAATTAGGACTTATATATTATTAGTCCATATGTCTTGGAACATATGTTTTCCCAACATTATACATGGGAACTTATGCATTAAGACCTATATTTTCGACCTTATACATGAGGACTTATATATTTTCGGGTTTTATTTATAAGGACTTATATATTATTAGACCTCATGTATTTGGACTTATATGCTTTTGACCTTCTGCCTTGGGACTTATGGTTTTCGACATAATACATGATAACTTATACATTAGGACCTATATTTTTGGGCCTTGTAGAATGGGACTTATATCTTTTCGGGTCTTATGTATTAGGACTTATATATTTTTAAACATTATGCCTTGGGACTTATATTTTTTCGTACCTTATGCTTTAGGACTTACATGTTTTGGACATCATACAATGGGACTTATATGTTTTTGGATATTACACATAAAAAGAGAAACATTGGGACGTATATTTTTGGACTTCATGCATTAGGACTTATATATTATTGGACCTTATGCTTTAAAACTTATATGTTCTTAGACATTATACATGAACACTTATAAATTAGGACACATAATTTCAGGCATTGTGTATTGAGACTTATATATTTTTAGACCTTATGCTTTGGGACTTATATATTTTTTCCTTTTGTTAGAAATTTCAGAAAAACTCGCAACTTCCAAGGATTAGTTGAAAAGAATATTTTTATAAATAATAATCAATTTTTTAAACAATCTTTTTTGGACAACCCCTGAGAGTTATTTATAATTTATGCATGAGAATATTCTTAAAAATTATTATTCTACTAATTTATTCAATACATAATTATTCAGTAATAGAATTACTTTATGATAGTTTCTAGTTGAGAAAGTAATAAATCAATATAAAATATTTTTAGATCCGTAGCTCAAGATGATCAAGGATCATAAATAAAGGTCCTACATGATTGACTACCATCTATTCAAAGGAAGCAGTAATAGCAGTAAAAGTTTTCAATTTATAGTCAGGAGGGTGAAAGATATTTACAAGGCGGTGTACATTAAAGATACCATTGAAAAATTGTTTTTAAGAATCACTTTCAGCCTTTGTCGCGAGTCATTTCTTAATGGTGACATTAAATACCTCGTATAGCGGTATTTAAATTAGTACAAGTTTTCTCAAAATTAATTATTACAATTATTGTCCTCTCGTCAGCCAAATAAATCTTTAAAAAAATATATAAGTTCCACGGTATAAGACCCAAAAATATATCTAAAAAGCAGGCCAAAATATATAAGTCCCAAAATATGGCACTCAACAATGTATAAGTCACAAGACCCAAAAATATATAAGTCTTATAATATAAGTCCCAAATTATATGTCCTAAAACTTAAGTCACAAAATATATATGTGCTAAGCCTTAAGTCCCAAAAATATAAACTCTAAGGCTCAAAAATATGTTGGTCTCGAAAATATAAGCCATTAGCACAAAAAATATATAAGTTCCAGGGCATAGCGCTTAAAAATATATAAGTCGCAAGGCCTAAAAAATATATAGGTCTTAATACATAAGTCCCAAAATATATGTGTCCTAAGACTTAAGTCCTAAAATGGCCCTAATCCATAAGTCCAGAAGGTATAAGCTCTGAGGGTGAAAAATATATAAGTCTTAAAAATATAAATGATAGAGCTCAAAAATATATAAGTCCCAAGGTATGTCATAATACTTCAGTCCCAACATATATAAATCCGAAGCCATAAGTCCCAAAAATATAAACCATACGGATCAAAAACATATAAGTCCCTATACATAAGGCCCAAAATTATACGTGCTCAATGACATAAGGCCCAAAAATAGTAAATCCTAATACATAAGGCTCCAAAATATAATAAGTCCCAATACAATAATTGTTTGCATAGCTTGCATCGTTTATGAGAAAAATTAGAAAATTATATTATAATGGAGAGTTATTAATTTGCAAATGAGGACCCGTTTTCAAAATATTTAATTTAAAAAAAAATTTAATTATCAAAAATTGAATATTAAATCTAACTGTTTAAAAATACAATTTTAAAAATTTTTTTTAGTTTTAACAGTTCATTTTTAAGGAGTTGGAAATTTTAGCAAATAAAAACTTTAAAAGTTCAATTTTCAAATATTAAAAAGTTAAGAGGATTCAACTGATAAAAACTGAAGAAAATTAAGAATTTAATTGCTGAAAATTGAAAAAGATTTTAAATTCAATTTTTATTTTTGAAAAGTTAAAAATACATTTTTTAGAATAGGAAAAATTTTTTACTGATTTTTTGATTGCCGAAAATTTCATTTTGGACTGTTACAAATGAGGAAGAAAATTGAAAATTTAACTGCTGACAATCCAATTTTTAATTTTCTTCAAATTTTAACAGTTAAAAGAAATTAAATATTTCTGTTAAAAATTCAAGAGAATTCAACTGCTGAAAATTAAAACTTCAGGAGAAATCAACTGCTGCAATCTCAAGAAAATTGGCAACTGAACGATTTAAAATTAAAGGAAATTCAACTACTGCGATTTTAAGAAAACTAAAAATTCAATTTTTTATTTTCAACATAATAGAATGTGACTGAAAATTGACGATAATTAAAAACTTAATTTTGAACTCTTACAAATGCAACTGTTGAAAGTTGCAGAAAATTAAAAATTCAACTGTTGGAAAGCCAATTTTTTTCAAATTTCAGCAGTTGAAAAAAATTGAAAATTCAGCTGTTAAAAAATTCAATAGAATTTGACTGCCGTAAATTGAAGAAAACTAAAAATTAAAGAAAATTGAAAACTGAATTTTGAACTCTTAAATAACGCAATTGTTAGAAGGTTAAAGAAAATTGAATGTTCAACTGCTGGCAATCCGATTTTCAATTTCTTAAAATTTTAGCATTTTAAAAAAAATTTAAATTCAAGAGAATTTAGCTCCTGAAAATCGAAAATTTAGGCGAAATCAACTGCTTTGAATTAGAGAAAATTGAAAATTTAACTGTTGAAAATTCAAGAGGATTCTACTGATAAAAATCCAATTTTTAATTTTCTTCAATTTTCAACAGTTGAATAAAATTAAGAATTCCGCTGTTGAAAATTCAAAAGAATTCAACTGCTGAAAATTGAAAATTCAGGAGGAACCAACTGCTGAAAATTACAAAAAAATTGAAAATTTTTCTGTTAAAAATTTGAGAGAATCCAACTGCTGAAAATTGAAAATACAGGGAAAATGAACTGCTGAAAATTAAAAAAAAAATTGAAAATTGTACTATTGAAAAGTAAAAAAAAAGGAAAATTGAACTATTAAAAATTCAAGAGAATCGAACTGCCGTGAATTGAATAAAACTAAAAATTTAAGAAAATTAAAAACTGGATTTTCAACTGCTACAAATGCAATTATTGAAAGGTTAAAGAAAATTGAAAATGCAATTGCTGGTAATCAAATTTTTAATTTTCTTTGCATTTCATCAGTTTAGAAAAATAAAAAAATTTAACTTTTAGAAATTTTAGAGAATTCAACTGCTGAAAATAAAAAATTCAGGAGAAATCATCTTCTTTGAATTGAAGGAGATTGAAAATTGAATTGTTGAAAATTCAAGATAATTCAACTGCTGAAAATTCAATTTTTGATTTTCTTTAATTTTCAACAGTTGAATAAAATTGAGAATTCAGCTGATAAAAATTCAAGAGAATGTAACTGCTGAAAATTGAAAATTCAGGAGGAATCAACTGCTGAAAATTACAACAAAAATTGAAAATTTTTCTTTTAAAAATTTAAGAGAATTCAATTGCTGAAAATTGAAAATACAGGAAAAATAAACTGCTAAAAATTACAAAACAAATTGAAAATTATACTATTGAAAAGTAAAGAAAAAAAGGAAAATTGAACTGTTGAAAATTCAAGAGTTCAACTGCCGTGAATTGAATAAAACTAAAAATTTAAGAAAATTAAAAACTGAATTTCGAACTGCTACAAATGCAATTATTGAAAGGTTAAAGAAAATTGAAAATGCAATTGCTAGCAATCCAATTTTCAATTTTCATTGCATTTCAACAGTTTGAGGAAAATTAAAAATTTAGCTGTTGAAAATTTGAAAGAATTTAACTGCTGAAAATGGAAAATGCAGGAGAAATCAACTTCTTTGAAATTAAGGAAATTAAACCTAAAATGTTGAAAATTCAAGATAATTCAACTGCTGAAAATTCAATTTTTGATTTTCTTCAATTTTCAACAGTTGAAGAAAATTTTTAATTTAGCTTTTGAAAATTCAAGGGAATGTAACTAAAAATTAAATTAAATTAAAAACTAAATTTTGAACTCTTACAAATGCAACTGTTGATAGTTGTAAAAAATTAAAAATTCAACTGTTGGAATGTCAATTTTTAATTTTCTTTAAATTTTAGCAGTTAATGAAAATTGAAAATTGTAAATTCAGGAGAAATCAACTGTTGAAAATTAAAAAATATTAAAAATTGTTCTTTTGAAAAGTAAAAAAAATTGAAAATTAAACTGCTAAAAAATCAAAAAAATTCAACTGCCGTAAATTTGATAAGACTGAAAATTTAAGAAAATTAAAAATTAAATTTTGAACTGCTACCAATGAAATTATTAAAAAGGTTCAAGAAAATTGCAAATCCATCTGCTGACATTTTAATTTTTAATTTTCTTCAAATTTTAACAGTTGGAAAAAAACTAAAATTCAGCTACTGAAAATTCAGGAGAATTCAACTGCTAAAAATTAAAAATTTAGGAAAAATCATTTGCTGAAAAGTGAAGAAAATTGAATTGTCTAAAATTCAAGAGAATTCAACTGCTAAATATCCAATTTCTAATTTTCTTCAAATTTCAAAAGTTGAAAAAAATTAAAAATTCACGAAAAATCAACTGCTGCAAATTGAAGAAAATTTAAAATTGACGTGTTGAAAGTTTGAGAGAATTTAACTGCTGAAAATTCAATTTTTAATTTTCTTCAAATTTCACTGGTTGAAAAAAATTGATAGAAATTAAAGAAAATTCAACTGCTGAAAATTAAAAATCCAGGAGAAATTAACTGTTGCAAATTGATGAAAATTGAAAATTCAGTTGAATTTAATTGCTGTCAATTGAAGGAAACTGAAAATTCACTTTTCAGTTTTTAGAATTTGAAAATGCAACTGAAAATTGACAATAATTAAAAACTAAATTTTCAATTGTTGCAAATGCAACTGTTGAAAGTTGAAGGAAATAAACAATTTATCTGTTGGAAACTCAATTTTCTTTGAATTTCAACAGTGCAAGAAAATTGAAAATTTAGCTGTTGGAAATTCAAAAGAATTCAACTGCTGAAAATTTAAAATAATTGAAAATTGTACAAAAAAATTTTAATTTAAATTTTTAAAGTTCAAGAGATTTCAACTGCCATAAATTGAGTAAAACAAAAAATTGAAGAAAATTCAAAACTAAATTTTCAACTGTTACAAATGCAATTATTGAAAGGTAAAGAAAAATTGAAAATTCAACTGATACATTCTAATTCTGAATTTTCTTCAAATTTAAACAGTTGTAAAAAAATGAAAATTCAGCTGCGAAAAATTCAGAAGAATTCAACAGCTGAAAATGTAAAAGGCAGGAGAAATGAACTGCTGAAAATTGAAAAAAAAATTGAAAATTTGGCTGTTGAAAATTCAAGAGAATTCAACTGCTGAATGTCCAATTTTCAATTTTCTTCCAATTTTAACGGTTGGAAAAAATGGAAAATTCACGAAAATTCAACTGCTGCAAATTGAGAAAAATTTAAGATTGACGTGTTAAAAATTCAAGAGAATTCAACTTCCAAAAAATCCAGTTTTCACTTCTCTTTGAATTTTCAACAGTTGAAATGAATTAAAAATTCAGCTGTTGAAAATTTAAGAGAATTTAACTGCTGAAAATTTAAAATTTAGAACAAATCAATTTCTGTGAGTTGAAGGAAAGTCAAAAATCAATTTTCAACATTTAAAAATACAAGTGAACATTTACGAAAATTGAAAAGTAAATTTTCAACTGTTACAAATGCAGTTGTTAAAAGTTGCAGAAAATTGAAAATTCAACTGTTGGAAATTCAATTTCCTCTAAATGTCAACAGCTGACGTAAATTGAAAATTCAGCTGTTGGTAATTCTAAAGAATTCAACTGCTGAAAATTGAAAAAATTAAAAATTGAATTGCTAAAATTGAAAAAATTGAAAATTGAACTGCTGAAAATTAAAGAGAATTTAACTTCTGTGAATTGGAAATGAAAAATAAAAATCCAATCATCAATTTTCAACATTTGAATATAAAACTACTAAAAATTGAAGAAAATTAAAAAATAAATTTTCAACTGTTACAAATGTATTTGTTGAAAGGTTGAAGGAATTTGAAAATTCATCTCCTGACAATCCAATTTTTAATTTTCTTTAAATTTCAACAGTTGAAAAAAATTGAAGAAAATTGAAAATTGAACTGTTGAAAATTTAAGAGAATTCTACTGCTAAAAATTGAAAATTCAGGTGTAATTAACTGTTGGAAATTGAAAAAAATTGAAAATTGAACTATTAAAAATTCAAGAGAATACAATTATTAAAAATCCAGTTTTTAATTGCTTTCAAATTACAACTGTTGAAAAAAATTGAAAATTCTGATGTTGAAAATTCAAAATTCAAAAGAAAGAAATTGCTCTGAATTAAAGGAAAGTCAATTTTCAACATTCAAAAATGCAACTGGAAATTGACGAAAACTAAAAACTAAATTTTCAACTGTTACAAATGCAATTTTTAAAAGTTGAAGAAAATTAAAAATTCATTTGTTGGAAATTTAATTTCCTTTAAATTTCAATAGCTGAAGTAAATTGAAGATTCTGCTGTTGAAAATTCCAGAGAATTCAACTGCTGAAAATTGAAAAAATTAAAAATTGAACTGCTGAAAATTAAAGAGAATTTAACTGCTGTGATTTGGAACAAAATGAAAATTTAATTATCAATTTTCAACATTTCAATATTCAACTACTGAAAAATTAAAGTAAATTAAAAACTCAATTTTCAACTGTTACAAATGTATTTGTTGAAAGGTTGAAGGAAACTAAAAATTCAACTCCTGACAATCCGATTTTGAATTTTCTTCAAATTTCAACAGTTGAAAAAATTGAAGAAAATTGAAAATTAAAATGCTGAAAATTCAAGAGAATTCTACTGCTAAAAATTAAAGATTCAGGTGAAGTCAACTGCTGTACATTTAAAAAAAATTGAAAATTGATCTGTTGAAAGTTTGAGCGAATACAATTTCTAAAAATCCAATTTTCAATTTTCTTCAAATTACGACTGTTGGAAAAAATTGAAAATTCATCTGTTGAAAATTCAAGAGAATTTATTGCTGAAAATTTAAAATTCAAAAGAAAGCAATTGCTGTAAATTAAAGAAAAGCCAATTTTCAACATTTAAAAATGCAACTGAAAATTGACGAAAACTAAAAACTAAATTTTCAACTGTTACAAAGTCAACTGTTGAAACTTGAAAAAAATTGAAAATTCAACTGTTGGAAATTCAATTTTCTCTAAATTCCAACAGCTGAGGTAAATAAAAAATTCAGCTGTTGAAAATTTCAAAGAATTTAACTGCTGAAATTTAAAAAAATAAAAAATTGAAATGCTAAAAATTGAAAAAATTGAAAATTGAATTGAAAAAATTGAAAATTGAATTGAAAAAATTGAAAATTGAATTGATGAAAAGTAAAGAGAATTTAACTGCTGTGACTTCGAAATAAAAAATAAAAATTCACTTATCAATTTTCAAGATTTGAATATTCAACTACTAAAAATTGAAGAAAATTAAAAACTCAATTTTCAACTGTTACAAACGTAATTGTCGAAAGGTTGAAGGAAATTGAAAATTTAACTCCTGATAATCCAATTTTTAATTGTCTTCAAATTTCAACAGTTGAAAAAAATTGAAGAAAATTAAAAATTGAACTGTTGAAAATCCCAGAGAATTCTACTGCTGAAAATTGAAAATTCAGATGAAATTAACTGCTGTAAATTGAAAAAAATTGAAAATTGAGCAGTTAAAAATTCAAAAGAATACAATTATTAAAAATCTAGTTTTTAATTTTCTTCAAATTACAACTGTTGAGAAAAAATTGAAAACTCAGCTGTTGAAAATTCAAGAGAATTCAACTGCTGCGAATTCAAGAAAACTTAAAATTTAATTTTTAATTTTCAACATTATAGAATGCAACTAAAAATTGAAGAAAATCGAAAACTGAATTTTCAATTGTGACAAATGCAGCTGTTGAAAGTTAAAGAACATTAAAAATTCAAATATCAATTTTCTTCAATTTTCAACAGTTGACTTTCGTATCAAAAGCAATTGGTTAAAATGCTCTATTTATATAATTCAACATGAGAATTTAATAAATATTTTCACCCATTAAAAAAAAATTAGAAAAAAATCAAATTTGCGAAAATGGATCGCTATTGACAAATAATATTTTGGAAAATTAAAATTCATCCAGTGGACTCTCAGTGGGTAATTTATGAGATAAAAAGAAAGGATCCCAACTCTGATCATCTCCTGAGAGATTGTAGAACCGGACCGATTGGAAATGAACTCGTTTCGTGTTTATTCAAAAAATTTTTTTGACCCAATTCGGGGTGTGAGAGTATAATAATTCCCTAATAGCCCTATTACTGAGAAAAATGTCTCATCTGAACAACTTTGATTTCAGCTTTGTCCAGGAATTTGGATCACCTCCA
>JAUELO010000179.1:3067489-3093347 GCA_032357855.1 Amphibolips quercusostensackenii | reverse complement strand
CTTTTCAAAAATGGCCTGTTTCGATTCAGGATTATAATTTTTTTCGAATATTTCCACTTTCCAAGTTAGAATTATAATTCTTTTTAAAACTTACCCTTTTTTAATCCAAATAGAGTTTCGTTTGAAAATTTCCTCCTCCAACTTAAAATTATTTTTTTCGAAAATTCCCTGTTCCAAATCAGGATTATGATTTCTCTTGAATATTTCCTCTTTCAGGTCAGAATTATAATTTTTTTTTTGAAATTCCTTGTTCCAAGTCAGAATCATAATTCTTTTCAAAAATCCTATGTTTCAACTCGAAATTGTAATTCTTTTAAAAAATTTCCTGTTTCAAGTCAGAATCATGATTCTTTTTTAAAATTCTCTGTTTAGAGTCCGAATTATAAGTTTTTTCCCCCCCTGTTCCAAGTTAGAATTATTATTCTTTTTAAAACGTACCCTTTTTTAATCAAAATTAAAATTATTTTTGAAATTCCCTTTTCCAACTAGAAATTATTTTTTCCAAATTCCCTGTTCCAAATCAGAATTATAATTTCTCTCGAATATTTTCTCTTTTAGGTCAGAATTATAATTTTTTTTAATTTCCTTGTTCCAAGTCAGATTTATGATTCTTTTCGAAAATCCCAAATCCCAACTCAAAATTGTAATTCTATCAAAAAATTCCGTGTTCCAAATCAGAATAATAATTCCTTTTTCAAATTCCCTATTCCAAATCAGAGTCATAATTCTTTTCGAAAATTCAATGTGCCAACTAAAAATTTTAATTTTTTTTTTAAATTCCCTGTTCCAAGTCAAAACCATAATCCTTTTTTAAAATTCCCTATTCCGAGTCAAAATCATAATTCTTTTTTATAATTTCCTGTTGCAAGTTAGAATTATAATTTTTTTTAAATTTAGCCTTTTTTAAACAAAATAAAAATTTTTTTTAGAATTTTTCTCCAACAAGGGTTTTTTTCATCAAAAATTATAATTTCTCTTGAATATTTCCTTTTTCGGGTCGAAATTTTAATTCTTTTATAAAATTCCTTCAAAATCAGTATCGGACTTCTCTTCGACAATTCGCGGTTTCAATTTACAATTGTAATTCTTTTTCAAAATTCCCTGTTTCAAGTCAGAATCATAATTCTTTTTTAAAATTCCCGATTCCAACTAAAAATTCCCTATTCCAAGTCAGAATCATGACTCTTTTTTAAAATTCCCTGTTCCGACTCAGAATTATAATTCTTTTTTAAAATTCTCTGTTTCAACTTAAAATTGTAATTCTTTTAAAAAATTCCACGTTCCAAGTTATAATTATGATGTTTTTTTTAACTTACCCTTTTTTTAAGAAAATTAAAATTCTTTTGGAAATTTCCCTTTTCCAATAAAAATTTTTTTTTTTAATTCCCTGTTTCACGTCAGGATTATAATTTCTCTGGAATATTTCCTCTTCAGGTCAGAATTTTAATTCTTTTGTAAAATTCCTTCATAATCAGAATCAGACTTCTTGTTGACAATTCCCAATTCCAATTTAGAAATGTGATTCTTTTTAAAAACTCACTGTTTCAACTCAAAATTGTATTTTTTCTAAAAATTTTCTGTTCTAAATCAGAATTATATTTGCAAAAATTCCCTATTCCAAGTCAAATTCATTATTCTTTTTTGAAATTTCCTGCTTCAACTCAAAATGGAAATTTTCCTTCTTTAACTAAAAATTATTTTTTCCAGATTCCCTGTTCCAAATCAGGATTATAATTTCTCTCAAATATTTCCTCTTTCAGGTCAGAATTATAATTCTTTTCGAAAATCCCGTGTTCCAGCTCAAAATTGTAATTCTTTAAAAAAATTCCGTGTTCCAAGTCAGAATCATAATTCTTTTATAAATTCCTTGTTCCGAGTCGGAATCATAATTCTTTTTTCAAATTCCCTATCCCAAATCAGAGTCATACTTCTTTTCGAAAATTCCGTGTTCCATCTAAAAATTTTAATTATTTTCAAAAATTTCCTGTTCCAAGTCAGAATCATGATTCTTTCTTAAAACTCCCTGTTCCGGGTCAAAATTATAATTTTTTTTCATAATTCTCTGTTGCAATTTAGAATTATAATCCTTTTTAAAATTTACTCTTTTTCAAACAAAATTGAAATTCTTTTAAAAATTTTTCTTCAACAAGGGTTTTTTTTACCAGAATTATAATTTTTTCTCAAATATTTCCTTCTTCAGGTCAGAAATTTAATTCTTTTAGAAAATTTCTTCAAAATCAGAATTAGACTTCTATTCGACAATTTGCAGTTTTAATTTACAATTATAATTCTTTTTTAAAATTTCCTGTTCCAAGTCAGAATCATAATTCTTTTTTAACATTCTCCGTTCCAACTCAAAATTGTAATTCTTTTAAAAAATTTCACGTTTCAAGTCAGAATCATAATTCTTTCTAAAACTTACCCTTTTTTAATCCAAATAGAAATTCTTTTTAAATTTTTCTCCTCTAACTCAATTTTTTTTTTTTGAAAATTCTCTGTTGCAAGTCAGGATTATAATTTCTCTTGAATATTTCCTCTATCAAGTCAGCTGCATAATTCTTTTGGAAAATTCCTTCAAAATTATAATCATAATTCTTATCGAAAATTTATGATTCCAACTCAAATTGTAATTCTTTTCAAAAATATTCTATTTCAAGTCAGAATCATAATTCTTTTTTCAAATTCCCTGTTACGACTCAGAATCATAATTCTTTTTTAAAATTTCCTGTTCCGAGTCAAAATCATAATTCTTTTTTGGATTCCATGTTTCGAGTCAGAGTCATAATTCTTTTTGAAACGTACCCTCTTTTGATCAAAATAAAATTTTTTTTGGAAATTTCGCTTCTCTGACTCAAAATTATTTTTTTCAAATTCCCTGTTTCAAATGAGGATTATAATTTCTTTCGAATATTTTCTCTTTCAGGTCAGAATTATAATTCTTTTCTAAATTCCTTGTTCCAAGTGAGAATTATAATTCTTTCTGAAAATTCCGTGTTATAACTCAAAATTGTAATTCTTTAAAAAAATTTACGGTTCCAAATTAGAATCGTAATTCTTTTTTAAAATTCCCTATTTTAAATCAGAATCATAATTCTTTTTTATAATTTCCTGTTCTAAATCAGAGTTATCATTTTTTTTTTAACTCACCCTTTTTTAATCAAAATTAAAATTCTTTTTGAAATTTTTGTCCTCCAACTCAAAATTATTATTTTTTTAATTCTCTGTTCCAAATTAGGATTATAATTTCTCTCGAATATTTCCTCTTTTAGGTCAGAACTATAGTTCTTTTGGCAAATTCCTTTTAAATCTGAATCATAATACTTTTCGAAAATTTCGTGGTTCAACTCAAAATTGTAATTCTTTTCAAAAATTCCCCGTTCCAAGTCAGAATCATAATTCTTTGTAAAAATTCCCTGTTCCAAGTCAGAATAATATTTCTTTTAAACATACCCTTTTCAACACAAATTGAAATTATTTTGGAAAATTTCCTTCTTTGACTCAAAATTATAATTTTTCTCGAAAATTCCCTGCTTCAAATCAGGCTTATGATTTTTCTCGAATATTTCCTCTTTTAAGTCAGAATCATAGTTCTTTTGGAAAATTCCTTCCAAATCAAAATCAATTTTTTTTTAATTCCTGTTTTCAATTAAAAATTATAATTTTTCTCAAAAATTTCCCGTTCCAAGTCAGAATCATAATTCTTTTTTCAAATTCTCCGTTCCAACTCAAAATTGTATTTCTTCCTAAGCATTTCCTGTTCCAAGTCAGAATTATATGTCTCTTTAAGACTTACCCTTTTTTCATACAAATTGAAATTATTTTCAAAAATTTCCTGTTTAAAATCAGGATTATGATTTTTCTCAAATATTTCCTCTTTAGTAGTTCCTAGTCAGAATCATGATTCTTTTCTAAAATTTTTTGTTTCTACACAAAATTGGAATTCTTTTCAAAAATTCCCTATTGTAAGTCAGAATCATAATTCCTTTTTAAAATTTCCTGTTTCAAGTCAGAATCTTAATTCTTCTCTAAAATTCGTTGTTTCAAGTCAGAATTATTTTAAAATTTTCCTTCTTCCACTCAAAATTATTTTTTTTTAAAATCCCTTGTTCTAAATCAGAATTATGATTTCTATCAAATATTTCCTCTTCCAGGTCAAAATTATATTTTTTTGGGGGAATTTCTTCCAAATTAGAATCATATTTTTTTCATGAAATCCCCCGTTCCAACTCCAAATTGTAATTCTTTACAAAAATTCCCTTCTTCGAGTCAGAATCGTAATTATCCGATTTAGAATCATAATTGTTTTTTTAAATTTCCTGTTTTGAGTTAGAATTATTAATCCTTTTAAAACGTACCCTTTTTAATTAAAATTGAAATCATGTTGGAAATTTTCCTTCTCCAACTCAAAATTATTTTTTTCAAAAGTACCCTGTTCCAAATTAGGATTATAATTTCTCTTGAATATTTTCTCTTTCAGGTCAGAATTATAATTTCTTTTCTGAAAAATTCCATGTTCCAAGTTAGAATAATAATTCTTTTTAAAACTTACCCTTCTTGATTTAAATTAAAATTCTATTAAAAATTTTCCTCCTTCAACTCAAATTATAATTTTTTTCAATAATTCCCTGTTCCAAATCAGGATTATAATTTCTTTTGAATATTTCCTTTTTCAGGTCAGAATTTTAATTCTTTTGAAAAATTCCTTCAAAATCAGAATCAGACTTCTTGCCGACAATTCCCGGTTTCAATTCAGAATTGTAATTCTTTTTACTAATTCCCTGTTTTAGCTTAAAATTGTATTTCTTCCTGAAAATTCCCTGTTCTAAGTCAAAATTATATATTTTTTAAACGAACCTTTTTTTAACACAAAATAAAATTATTTTAAAAAATTTTCTCCTGCAACTCCAAATGATTATTTTTTCCAAAATTCCCTGTTTCAAGTCAGGATTATGATTTTTCTCAAATATTTCCACTTTCAAGTCAGAATTATAGTTCTTTTGGTAAATTCCTTTCAAATCAAAATCATAATTTTTCTTCAAATTCCCTGTTGTAACTCAAAACTGTAATTCTTTGCAAAAATTCCCTGTTCCAAGTTAGATTAATCAATCTTTTTTGCAATTTCCTGCTCCAATTCGAAATTGTAATTCTTCTCGAAAATTCTCTGTTCCAACTTAAATATTAATTCTTTTCAAAAATTTCCTGTTCCAAGTCAGAATTATAATTGTTTTTGAAACTTACCCTTATTTAATCCAAACTGAAATTGCTTTCGAAAATTCTCTTTTCAAACTAAAAATTATTATTTTTCTCGAAATTTTCCTGTTCCAAGTAAGAATTATAATTTTTCCCGAATATTTCCTCTTTTAAGTCAGAATCATAGTTCTTTTGGAAAATTCCTTTCAATTTAAAATCATAATATTTTTTTTAATTTCCTGTTCTAACTCAAAATTGTAATTCTATTAAAAAATTCCCTGTTTGAAGTCAGAATCACAATTCATCGTCCCAACTGAAAATCAGCTTAGAAAATATTATGTTTTTACTCGCAATGATCATTTTTCTCGAAAATTTCCTGTTCCTAATGAAAATTATCATTCTTCCCGAAAATTCCCTATATAAAGTCAAAACTATGATAGAGCTTTCAGGAAATTCCCCATTTCAACAAAAATTACTTGTTCTAGATCTAAATAATAATTTTTTAAATTTCCTGTTTGAACCCAAGTCCATAATTCTTGTAGAAATTTCACTGTTTTAACTTAAATTTGCTTGGGAAAATTTCCTGTTCCAACTTGAATTTCGCATTTCAAAATTTTAATTCCTCTCGAAAATTTCATCATCCTAGCCCAAATTGTAATTTGTCTTGAAAACTCCATGTTCCGGATCTGAATTATAATCTTTTTCAAAAATTTTCTGATCCAATGAAGAACTGCATATAATTGCTTTGGAAAAGTTCACGTTCCAACTCAAAATTATAATTTTGCTCGAAAATTCAAGTTTTCCGTTTTTGGTCAAGTAGAACCTTCAGAACTAATAATTCCCAAAGAAAAAGAATGAATAAATTTTTCTTTGATTTTCAGGCAGAAGCATGCGAAGCCGGATTTGAGCCTTTAGTTTTACAAGAATGGCTAAAGGAAATTGATGGACATGAGGAAGACACCTTAGCAGATATTTTACACAAAGAAGTTCAAAAATGGACGCAGAATTGCGTAGACGTAGAAGCTCTTCAGAGAAGAGTCGTTCGATCTGAAGAAACCTGTCGAATTCTTAGCAAAAAGGTGACCGTTCTTCAAAACCAGTTACAAAAACTCCAGCTGGAAAAGATGAACAACTACAATCAGGATCGTCAAACGATTGAGAAAAATTTGAAGAAAAAAGACTCTTCGAATGCTGAAGATGAAGGTATCAGTTCTTCAGAAAGGTCGAGCAGTCCCGAAGATCTCAAAGATCGCCAAACTACTGCAAAAATCGGTTCAATGCAGGACAATGATCAAGAAACTACAATCGACGACGTGATAGAAGAATTAAGAATTATCGTCAAAGATGCTGAAGAAGAATTCGAAGACAGAAAACAAATTCCAGAATCGGAAAATACTTCAAAAAAGGTTTTAAGGACAAGTTCGAAACATTCTTCAAATAAAACTGAAGTTGAGACCTTCGTTTATGATAAAAAAGGGAGTTTGATGAATGTGGAAATAAAAGAAAGTGGAAAGGATCAGAATTTGAAAAAGGATCAGGTGACATATTTTGGTGCCAATTCCGATAATTCAAGAAGAGCTAGTTCTCAAAATTCTGGCAGAAATTCCACATCATCAGTTGAAGGAGGGTTGAAAATAGTTGTGAAAGGACCCGAAGTTGAGGAAGCAATCGTTCCTGCAATTTTGCATCCTCAACCTCCGCGAAGAACTCCATCCTGTTTAGCAGTGATGCTGGCAGTCAGTAGTTGTGATTTCGCAGACCATGTTTATAATTCTCACGATGAAGAAATTGAAGAAGAGACTCTTGGTGATGGTAGCGACTCACTTCTAAGTGCTTCCAGACTTAAGTACAATGCTGGAAAGCGAAATTTGAAACACTTTCCAATGGATCCAATCGATCAGACAAAGGTTCAAGAAAAATTTGATGATTTGAGGAAGTTTGATGACGATGAGGGGAGGGAGAGAAGAACAGCAAAAAACTTCTCGAGTTCGTTGGGTTCAAACTCAAAGGCGGCTTCGGATCAACCAATGATTGGAAATCATTTGGAGTATAAGCAGTTTGAGTCTATTCCTAAATTTGAGAATGGGTTGAAATTTTTTGGCTCGGGACAGAATCAGAAGCATAATCTTCGACATAGAAGCGAGGTAGAAAAAAGAAAATTCATGAGGCGGTCAGCAAGTCAGGATTTTCTGGAATCCAACAATTCGAGTCCTCATTCCCGAAGGTCGGGCAGCAGGATAGAAGGAAAAATTCGAAAATTTGAGAGTCTCAACTCGTTTGATGAGCGCCAGAGTCTTCAGAATTTTCCTAGGTTCACTGAAGGAAATTCCAGGTAGAAATAATTATTTTCAAGTTCTGTGATGCAGGGCCTTATATTTTCTAATCAGTAGTTCCATTTTTACAAGCTGATATAATATAAATATTAAAAACAAATTTAAATTTTATTAAAAATATTAATCTTTAGGTAATTGATGATAAGAAATTTTTATTTAATTTTCCGCAGGCTTTACAGTCTCCTCTTTCTATTTAAATGTGGACTAAATTAATTAACCTGTTGAGAATATCCCAATATTTTTGGTCGAAAATTCATTCTTTTTGGTTGAAAAGTCTACTATACTGTTATAATTTTAGTTCCAAGTTCTTCTTTTTTAATTAAAAATTTAATTATTTGGTTAATAATTAAATGATTTCATTGATAATTTAACAATTTTGTTAAAAAGTCATCCTTTTTGGTTGATAATTCAACTGCTGAACATTTAGATGTTGAAAAATTAGGTATTGAAAATTCAGTTATTCAAAAAATTAATTTGTTGCAAGAAAATATGAGCGTGTGTGTGTCAAAATTTTCAATTTCCCCTTTTTTTCTTTCCCCTTTTCCTCTTTCCCATTTCCCTCTTTCCTCTTTTCCCCTTTTTTCTTTTTTCTTACGACCTTTTCTTTTCTCTTCCCCCTTCCCTTTTTCCTTTGCTCTCTTCCCTTTTCCACTTTCCTTCTTTCCCCTTTCTCCTAGATCGCCTTTTCCATTTTCCCTTTCCAATTTCCGCTTTTCTTTTCTTCTTTCCCTTTTCCTCTTTTTTTCCCTTTTCACCTTTTCCTCTTTTCTTCTTTCCCATTTACCCTTTTCCTCTTCCGCTTTAACCTTCCACATTCCTCCCTTTTCCTTTTTCCCCTTTTTCCTTTTTTCTTTCACCTTCTTTCTTTTTCCTTTCCTTTTTTCCCTTTTTCTTTTCCACTTTTCCCTTTTTCCTTTTTCTCTGGCTCCTTTCCCTTTTCCTTTTTATCCTTTCCCCTCTTTTCTCCTTTGCACATATCCCCTTCCTTATTTTCATTTTTCCTTTCCTCTTTCTTTTTTCCTCTCTTCACCATTCCATTTTCCTTCTTTCCCCTTTTTCCCTTCACCCCTTTCCCTCATTTCATCTTTCCCTCATTTTCCCTTTTTCTATTTCCTCTTCTTTATTTTACCTTTCCCCTTCCTCTTTCTCCTTTCCTCTTTCGTTTTAACCTTTTTTATTCCTCCTTTCCCCTTTTCCCTTTTTCCTTTTCCCTGGTCCCTTTTGTTCCTTCCCTTTTCCCCTTTACCTCTTTTCCTATTTTCTCCTTTTCCTATTTCCCCTTATTATTTTCCCTTTCAAATTTCCCCTTCTGCTTTTTTCTTTTCACTTTCCCCCTCATCCCTTTGCCTGTCCCTTTTTGACTTTTCCCCTTTCCTTTTTTCATCTTTTCCCGTTGCCCTTTTCACTGTACCTTTTTCCCTTTTTCCTTTCAACGCACTGTTTTTTTGTGTGGATTTTTTCATGTCGATTTTTTGCCAATTTCCCGTGCCTTAACTCTTTCCCTTCGTTTCTTTTTTGCCCATATCCACTTTCTCATTTTTTTTCCTTTCCTTTTCTTTCTTCCCCTTTTCCCTTTTTTCATTTTCCCCTTCACCCCTCTCTCCCTTTCCCTTATTTCTTCTTTTCCTATTTGATCATCCTTATTTTACCTTTCCTCTTTCTTCTTTCCTCTTCCGCTTTAACCTTTTCAATTCCTCCTTTCCCCTTTTTCCTTTTTTTCCTTTTTCTTGGTCCCTTTCTTTTCTTATTCTTTCCTCCTTTCCCTCTTTTCTCCTTTTTCTATTTCCCCTTACCATTTCCCCTTTCAAATTTGCCCTTTCCCTTTTTTCTGTTCACTTTTGTCCTTTTTCCTTTGCCCTGTCCCTTTTTCACTTTTCCCCTTTTCCCTTTTCCATGTCCCTTTTTCACTTTCCTCCTTTGCCCTTTTCCTTTTGCCCTTTTGCCTGTTCCTTTTTCACTTTTTTCCTTTTCCTTTACCCTTTTTCCCTTTCCCCTTTTCCCTTTTTCCTTTGCCCTTTTCCCTGTCACTTTTTAACTTTTCCCATTTTCACACTTTTGCTCAAATTCCATACTTTTGTTCAAAAATCTTTCTTAGTAGAAACTCCAACTTTTTTTGCTGGAAATTCGTCTTTTTGGTTTAAAAAATCATCTCTTTTCGAAATTTAGCTGTTTTAAAAATTCATCTGTTTAGATGATTCATCAGTTGAAAGAAATGCAGCTGCTTAAAATTCAGGTGCTGAAAATTCAGCTATTAAAAAAATTTGTCTCTTGAAAGAAAGCCACATTTTCATATTCAACTGTTGAAAAAGTCAACCCATTAAAAAAATTCGTCTAGTGGAAACCTAACACTTTTGTTCAAAAGAAATCTTCTTTGGGTAAAAATTCAACTGTTTTCTTAATACAGGTATTGAAAATTGATCTTTAAAAAAAATTCGTCTGTTAAAAAAATCAGTATTTCAAAATTCAGCTATTAAAAAAATCATCAGTTGAAAAAAATCAGCTGTTGAAAAAATGCAGCTGTTGACCAAAATTCAGGGGATAAAAAAATGCAGCAGTTTAAAATGCAGGTATTGAAAATTCATCTGTGTAAAAAAATTGCCTGTTAAAAACATCAGTATGTTAAAATTCATCTATTGAAGTCATCAGTTGGAAAAAAATCATCTGTTGAAAAAATGCAGCCGTTGGCAAAAATTCAGACTTTGAAAAAATTCATCTGTTGAAAAAATTTGCCTGTTGAAAACATCAGTATTTTAAAATTTAGCTGTTAAAAATTCAGCAGATAAAAAACAGCTGTTAAAAAAATGCAGCCGTTGGAAAAAATCCAGCCGTTGAAAAAATGCAACTGTTTAAAACGCAGGTTTTGACTATTCAGCTTGTAAAAAATTTTGTCTGTTGAAAAGTCGGTATTTTAAAATTTAGCTATTCAAAAAATCAGCAATTGAACAAAAATTCAGCTTTAAAAAAAATGCAGCTATTTGAAATACAGGTGTTGAAAATCCAACTATTAAAAAAATTTGCCTGTTGTGAACATCAGCATTTTAAAATTCAGCTATTACAAATTCAGCAGATGAAAAAAACAGCTGTTGAAAAAAATGCAGTCGTTGACAAAAATTCAGCTGTTAAAAAAAATGCAACTGCTTAAAATACAGGTGTTGAAAATTCATCTGTTAAAAAAATTTGTCTGTTGAAGAAGTCAGTATTTTGGAATTTAGCTATTCAAAAAATCAGCAGTTGAAAAAAAGTCAGCTATTGAAAATAATGCAACTGTTTAAAATACGGTGTTAAAAATTTAGCCAATAACGAAATTTGTCTGTTTAAAAAATGAGTATTTCAAAATTCAGCTGTTAAAAAACTTAGTAGATGAAAAAAATCATTTGCTGAAAAAAATTCATCCGTTGAAAAAAATTCAGCTGTTGAAAAAATGCAACTATTTAAAATACAGGTGTTGAAAATCCAACTATTAAAACAATTTGCCTGTTGTAAACACCAGTATTTTAAAATTTAACTACTAAAAATTCAGCAGATGAAAAAAACAGCTATTGAAAAAAATGCAGTCGTTGACGAAAATGCAGCTGTTGAAAAAATGCAACTGTTTAAAATACAGGTGTTGAAAATTCATCTGTTAAAAAAATTTATATGTTGAAAAATTCAGTATTTTAAAATTCAGCTATTCAAAAAATTAGCACTTGAAAAAAAGTCAGCTACTGAAAATAATGCAACTGTTTGAAATACAGGTGTTGCAAATTTAGCTAATAACAAAATTTTTCTGTTTAAAAAATAAGTATTTAGAAATTCAGCTGTTAAAAAACTCCGCAGATGAAAAAAATCATCTGTTAAAAAAAGTTCAGCTGTTGAAAAAATGCAACTATTTTAAATAAAGGTGTTGAAAATTCAGCTGTTGAAAAAATCAGTAGATGAAAAAATAAGCTGTTGAAAAAATGCAGCTGTTGAAAATTCAGGAGATAAAAAAAACAGCTGTTAAAAAAAATGCTGTTAAAAAAATGCAACTGTTTAAAATACAGGTGCTGAAAATTCATCTGTTGAAAAAATTAGTTAGTTGAAAAAGTCAGTATTTTAAATTCAGCTATTAAAAAAATCAGCAGTTAAAAAAGTAAGCTATTGAAAATAATGCAACTGTTTAAAAAACGGTCTTGAAAATTTAGCCAATAACAAAATTTGGCTGTTTACAAAATAAGTATTTTAAAATTCAGCTGTTAAAAAAACTCAGTAGATAAAAAAATCATCTGCTGAAAAAAATTCACCCGTTGAAAAAAATTTAGCTGTTGAAAAAATGCAACTATTTGAAATACAGTTGTTCCAAATTCAGCTGTTAAAAAAACAGTAAATAAAAAAATCAGCTGTTGAAAAAATGCAGCTCTTAAAAAAATTTAACTGTTAAAAATACAGGTGTTGAAAATTCAGCTTAAAAAGAATTTGCCTGTTGAAAACATCAGTATTTTACAAATTCAGCTGGTAAAAATTCAGCAAATAAAAAAAATTTTAGCTGTTTAAAAAAATGCATCCGTTGACAAAAAATTAGCTGTTAAAAAAGTGCACTGTTTAAAATACAGGTGTTAAAAAAATTCGTCTGTTGAAAAAATCAGTATTTTAAAATTCAAAGTAGATAAAGAAAAAACATGTGTTAAAAAATGCATCCGTTAAAAAAATGAAACTGAAATACTGGTGCTAAAAATTCATCTGTTCAAAAAATTTTTGTGTTGAAAAAATCTGTATTTTTAAATTTAATTGTTGAAAAAATCAGCAGATTAAAAAAAATCAGCTGTTGAAAGAAATGAATCTACTGAAAAAAATAGCTGTTAAAAAAGTGCAGTTTTTTAAAAAATTTAGATTTTCAAAATACAGGTTTTGAAAATTTATCTGTTGAAAAAATTTGTCTGTTGAATAAATCAATATTTCAAAATTCAGCTGTTGAAAGAAACAGCTGTTAAAAATTCAACAAACTTGTTAAAAATTTATGCATTTTTGTTAAAAATTAAACTGCTTTGTTGAAATTTCGTCGTTTGGGATCAAAAATTTAGCCAAAAATTAACCAAAAATTTTATAATTTGGTTAAAAATTTAATTCTTTGTTTAAAATTGAACAATTTTGTTGAAAAGTTTTTATTTTTTTGTTAAAAATTCAACTTTGAAGAACTCAACTGTTGAAAATGCAGCTGTTGAAATTTATACAGCTGCTGAAAAAATCAGCTGTTGACAAAAATGCAAATGTTCACAATTTAGCACTTTTGTTAAAAAATCATCCTTTTTCGTTTTGAATTTACCGTTTTTGTTAAAAATTTGTCTTTTTGGGTTAGATAATTCTCTATTTTGGTAGAAGATTTAACTCTGTAGTTGAAAATTACCTTTTTTATTGAAAACTCATATCTTAGATTTCAAATTTCAAATTTTTTTGTAGGAAATTTATCTTTTGCTTAAAAATTCAACAATTCGTTTTTAAACATTTTATCTTTTTGAATTGAAATATTGTTTTTGGTTAAAAATTCAACTTTTTATTAAAAATCTGTCTCTCTAGTTTAAAAATTCAACTATTTAGATCAAGAAATTCTACTCTTTGTTTAAAAATTAATTTTTTTTTTAATTTGTCTTTTTGGTTGGAAAATTAATCTCTTTGTAAAATCCTGTTAAAAAAATTCAGCTGTTTAAAATTCAGATGTTGAAAACTCATCAGTTAAAAAAATTATCTGGTGAAAAAATTAGCATTTTAAAATTCATTTGTTAAAAAAAAACAGCAGTTGGAAAAAAATACTTATACTAAAAAAATACTTACTTTAAATGTCGATTTAACAACTTTAAACTTTTAGCTGAAATTTGAACTGTTTGGTAGAAAAAAATGTACTTAGTTGAAAATTAAAGAACTTAGTTGAACACCTTACTACTTTATTAAAAATTCATTTTTTTTGGAACATTCATAATTTTATTTAAAAATCAACCGATTGGTTAAAAGCTTAACTACTTCGTTAAACATGCATTTTATTAGTTGTAGATTTAACTATTTTCTTGAAATTCATTCTATTTTGGTTCAAAATTAATTTTTCTAACCGTAGATTTAATTATTCCATTTTTGGTTGAATATTTAACGTTTTTAGTTAAAAATTTAACAATTTGGTTGAAAACTGATGTATTTTTTGTATATTTGTCTTGCTTGGTAAAAAAATCTTCATGATTAAAATCCAACTCCTTGATTGAAAGCTAAACTACTTTCTTAAAATTTATATTATTAGTTAAAATCCATCCCTCTGGTAGATTCTTAAACTTTTTTGTTAAAAATTCAGCTGTTTTGTTAAAGCTACGTTTTTTAAACAATTTTATTACTTTTGTAGAAAATTCAACTATTTGTTTGAAAATTAAACTTTTTTTCATCGAGTTCACCTTTTTGATTTGAAAATTCAACAATCTTGTTAAATTTTTTTTTTCTTCGACTGAAAAATCTTTCCTGGCTGAAAATTCAACTGTTTTGTTGAAAATTTGTTTTTTTTTTCCCCTTGAAATTTTAGTAATTGAAAGCGTTTTAAATTGCATTCAACATAGGATCCACAGTAATTTTATTTTAAACAATAAACTTTCCTCTTTCGTAAAAAATACTTACTTCTTTTTTTAGAGTATTCGGTCCTGTGAAGCCTGGTATCGATACAATAAAATTTGTTTGCTTCTTCTTGTAGGTGGGAGGGTCTGCACACGAATGATCTATAGTCCAAAATTCAAAACATTTTAGGCCCTCCTATTTAGTATAAACAATAATTGATGTTAAAATAAACAATTTTTTGCAATTTCAGTCCAAGACACAACCAGCCATCCTACGAAGACTCGAGACAGAAGATGCGACGATCAGAATCCTTCCACCACGTCTCGCACGTAGCGAGAAAGGATCAGTGTTCGTCACGAGGAGGAAGTGACAGTGGCGTGTTTTACGTCACCGACTACGACCTGGAACCACAGATGATACGAACTTTCCAGGATGTTCCATCATCTCCAAATAGTCATCTAACTAAATCCCTCGACAGGATAGACGAGGGTCTCGACTCAATAGTAGACATTGTCATCACCGAAGAGAAACAACATTGGAATATTTTGGGGCGCCTTGCCCAGGAGAAATCCTCTAAATCCCGGACGAGATCTGAGGAAAAGAAAGTGGTTCGAATCAAGCAGAAGCAGAATCCAAATCAGAATCAGGATTCGAATCAGAGTAGAAAAGAGCTGAAGAGCGACGAGCTTTATAACGGCTACGGCGGCAAGCAATTAAGAAACGACGAGTTGTACGAACTGGATCAGAGGCAGTGGCATCATCAGCAGCAGCAACAGCAGCAGGAAGAGGTGAATGGATTGAGGAAGTCGCATCGTTTGGAATCACCCGATGACAAGCTCGCGATGCCTCAGTCAAGAACAGGTTCGAGGCCTGATTCTTTCAGTTATGAGAAAACAAGCAAGTTCTCGGCCAGGCCCAACGAGTCCGGGATTTTTGCCGGAAGGCCATACGACGCTTTTGGTCTCGGGAAAAACCGGTTCAATGCCGGGAAATACTCAGGGAATCATTTACCCAAGGAGAGCATTGGTGGGGTAAGAAACTCCACTTCCTCGGTCATCACCAAGCATGGGAAAGTCACTGACGTCCTTTCGGGTTTATACTAATTGTAGATCCCAACTCGATCTTCCGGGGTACTAAAAAATATCAGATGTCGCCAAAAGTTGTAATTCAAATTATTTTTTTTCAGCTTATTCATGGACAAATTCTACTTAACCGATTCGATACCTCCATGTTAAATAAATCTCTCTATTAGACCAACAAGGACCACTCTGGCGTTGGTTGTCTCAATTTGACACTCTGCTTTTTGTGCTAGCCCCTCATTTTTATTGCACATACGCGGCAAAAAGCAGATGTGTTTGGTAATTATTATTCTCCAGTCTATTTTTTTAAAAATTATTTTGAATTCGCCTTAAATTCTCTGTATTCTTCTGAATTCGTTTGCATTGCTTGAAGTGCTTTAAAACTTTTTCAGATTCTCTTGCACTCTTTTCATTGCCTTCACATTTTTTGATTTCTTTGGGATTCCTTGGACTTGCATCAATTTCCTGAGTTCCTTAAATTCTTTTAGATCGCCGAAATTTCCTGAATGCTCTAAAATTCTTTATTTATCTAAATTTATTTAAATCCTTCGAATTCCCTAATTTCCGTGAATTTTCGAAATTCTTTAAATTCCCTGCATTCTATGATTTCTGTGAATTCCCTGAAGTTCATTCATTCAATAAAATCTCTTAATTTCTCTAAATTCTTGTGTTTTTCTGTAATCCCGCAAATCCATTAAAATCCTTCAGTGTCTTTCCATTAGTCTAAAGTTCTATAAATTTAAGAAAATCTCTAAATGCCCTGCAATTTCTGAATACCCTTAATTTCCTTTTTTCTGAATTTCCTCAATTCCCTTTACTTCTGAATTCCCTCAATATCCTTTTTCTCAATTCCCTCAATTCCTCTAATTACTTTGAATAAGTTTAAAGACGCTGAATTAAGTGAATTCTCCGAATTACTGAAATTCTATGACTTATTGAATTACCTGAATTCTTTTACTTCTCCGAATTATCTGTCTTTCTTAAGATTTGGGAAATTTTTATGAATTCTCTAAAATTTTCCGCATTCCCTTAGATTCTCTGCATTCTCCAAATTTCCTGAATTTCTTTAGTTCTTCTGAATTTCCGGAATTCTTTTGAATTCCTCCGAATACTTTGTATTAGTTTGCAGACTATATTCCTTATATTTTCTAAATTCCTTAATTTCTCTCAATTACCTTAATTCATTCTCTAAACCCACAGAGTTTCTTAAATTCTTTTAAATTAAATTCCAAGCAATTCTAAAGATTTTAAAAATATACATAAAATGCGTGATAGTCTAAGAAATTGAAATTAATTCAAGTGAACTCAAAGGAATTTAAAGTCAATATGAAGGAATTCAAAATAATTTAGGAGAATTCAAAATAATTCGTACAATCCGAGATAGCTTTTTTTAAACTGGCGGTATCGAATTAGTAGCTGTTTGATTGTCATTAATTCATTTGTTAACTTAATGAATTAGTAATAATTGAAATGCTACTGAGTTAGGTAGAATTTAACTGAAAATTAATAGATACTAATATAGAACATATTTCCCAATAATATACTGCTAAATTAGAAGTAAGTACCAGAAAGTTTCAAAATAGGTTCCGTTTTAGCTGGACTTTTTTGGGACGGATTTTGAACAGTTTCGGTACCTACTTTAATCTCATTTTACCAACATTTTTTGGGGATATTAGCAGCAAATTGCTACCGATTTAACGACTGACAAATCAACCCAATGAGACTTTTTAAATCATTCAATTTGACTCGTTGGTGAGATCAGTCATTTTAATTTATCCAATCTGTAAGTTTCACTTCTACCCGAAACATCTTAAGAAGTTTTAATAATATTAAACTCAAAATGTAGCAAAAAAAGTAAGGTGGTTAGAAACCTGTAATTGAAAGACCAAACGTCAAAAATCATCCAAATAGTATTACAAAATCAATTTATAAATACGGGTGCTAGAAAGATTTCCTTATTCTCTTTCAGTTTGTTATTTGTCTAAGAAGGGAAAATATGAGTAATTAAATTGCTGATGGCAAAGAGATAATCTTTGAATTTAATTCGTGACTGATTTGTAAAATAAGAAAGTTAAACGGAAATATTCCGCATGCTTTGCGCATGCTTGTACTATAATCAACTTTTTGTAGAACAATTACGTGATCCTTCACTAAAGACTTGCTCAAGATGCATTAATTTTTTGTCAATAAGAAAAGCGAAATATTCCTGGCTTCCCTTGTCCCTTGATAAATAAATCAACGAGATAACAAGTGCAATATTTATATAACTTGTATGAAACCCATATAGTATCTATTTAAGAACTAATTAAAGAGCCTTTTCTAAAATTAAAAATTTTAACTAACATTTGATAACAACTATTTGCAACTAATCGGTGATATTTTTCAAAAATAACCTACCTCGCCAATTTTCAGTTCTGATACAAAATTAATCATTATGATTTTGATAAATATTTAGTTACTTAAGATAAATTACTATTAAGACTAAAAGACTGCTGTTGAAAATTTTCAAAATCACTACTATCGTTTGTATCACTACTTATAGTGCAAAATGAGAAACTTTTGATTATTCCTAACGAGGAAAACATTTGAAGGTTTATATGAATTCCGTTAAGGTCTTAGAAATTTAATATGTATAATTTTATGTGTATAATTGTACTTTAGAGGTAAGGAATTACTATTGAATTAGGATTCAAGGAAAAACGGCCACACCAGCAATAAATGTTCTGCTTATAATTTATTGCAATCTGGTATAACGCCTGCGTTAACAGTTTGTTTATTGCTCTGGTGATAATTTGTATGTAATATGTTGTACTGAATAAAGAATTTTGTTTATTAATATACCCTATTGTAATTCATTACAATATCTTCAAAAAGATAAGATTAAGTGAACATAAAATTTGTTGTAAATTGTTAATCATTCGTACGTTAGTAAGTTTAAATAATATAAGTAGCATCATCAAATAGGTAAGTACCATCATTAAGCATCAATCTTCTCTTCGTGCCAGGTCCAAGTCTTCACCTGCCAGACTTCATTTCCCGGTCAGGTCTTCTGCTCCTACCACACCTCTTTATGCCAGGTCTAGGTCTCCTCCTGCCATTCGCACTTTTTCATAATCAAGTATATTTTTTCAGACATTTGAACTTGAGAAACTTAGATTTATTTAACTTATTCCCCACACAAATCTGAACTGGCTATTCCTGTTTCAGCCATCATATGCAAAGTGTTTTACACCCAGCTTTTTGTGATACGGTTGTTTACTTTAAAAAAGATGTAATCCCATATATCTTGTTGCAGATTTAGGTTCAAAGTTTGATTTTTTGCCTAATAGCGCCCATATTCTTTCTGTTCCTTTTTCCGAAGCTGCCAGCCTTTGGTTTCTGGGACCTCCAGTCAGGGCTCCTCCTACTGCCGAGTCTCCTCCTTGTGCCAGGTTCAGGTCTCCTCCTGCCATTTGCTCTTTTTCATTCATACCTGGATTTGAACTTGAGGAACTCAGGTTATTCAACTTATTCCTCAAACAAATCCGCAACAGCTGTTCGTAATTCAAAAAAACACTTTATTTTTATTCATCCAAATATTTTGTTATCATTCATTACAATATAATTACAATTTAAATATACTACTACTTGCGCGATTATTATTTTTTCTGTCTCAAGCAATTTTGAAATTAAAATATGAAAATAATATAAACATAAAATTTTTGTATTTCATTGTGTCTAATACCTAAAATAACAGAAAAGAAAAGATATTCAGAAGTGTTTTTTCAGGGAGTAAAATATTTCTAGGATATTGAAAAAATTTATAAAAATTTCAAGGGATTCTAGAGGATTTTTACGTTTTTCAAGGATCTCAAGGGCTCTTAAATTTTTTTTTGGATTTTCAAAGATTTCAAGGAATTTAAAGTCAACTTTGAAAAATAGATGAAATGAAATTTCAAGGGATTCCTAGCGATGCCAAAGATTTTAAGGGATTTGAATGTATTTCTAGGAATCATACAAGATTTCAAGGATTTTATCAAGTCTCTAAGGATTTCAAGAGATTTGAAAGATTAGTATAAATTTAACTTTTTGATGGGAATTTTTGTTCGTTGTTGAAAATAAAGTTTTTTGTTGAACACTAAACTATTTTTGTTTAAATATGTTTTTCTGTTCGAAATAAAATTTCCTTAACTAAAAACTTTTTTCGTTAAAAATTTATTCTTTTTAGTTTAAAATTCATGTTTTAGTTAAAAATTCACTTACTCGGTTAAAAATTGAAACTCTTTGATGAAAGTTCTTTTTTTTCTTTAAAATTGATTTTTTAAGCCAAAAATGTAACTATTTAATTTTTGCTTAAAAAATTATCTCTTTAAAATGAAAATTGATTTATTTTTTTGGGAACTCGTTTTTTTAGGGGCAAAAGTCATATTCTTTGGTTGTAAATTGTACTTTTTTCTACAAAGTAAGTTTTTTTTGTCTTGAAAATTCAGCATTGAAAATTGAAATATTTTTTCGTGAAACTATCAAAAACCACCAATTTTTGTTTTAAATTAAATTGTTTTGTTAATAAGTTCTTTTTTTAAATGATTTTTTTTAATTAATTTTTTTAAACAGAAAATTCACTGTAAAAAGAATGTATTATTTCATAGCTAATGTCAGGTATTGAAATAAAACTCATAAAAAAACACTACCGAGTGGTACTAAAATAAGGCCACTGTTGGGAACCCAGATTCATTTGTTTTACATTGGATGTGACAGCATGAATTTATCCTATTCAAAAACAGGACACGCAAAAAATTATACCTTAAAAATTTTTTTTAGTTTTTACAGTGTTTAATTTTCTACTTTTTGGTAAAAAATTGATCTTTTTTTTTCAAAAATTCAACGATTCTGATAAAAATTCATGTATTTCAATGAAAACGATTCTTTTTTTATAGAAAATTGTTCCTCTTTGTTGAAAATTTTTTGCTTCAGTTGTAAGTTTAATCATTTCATAAAAAATTCGTTGTTTATTAATTTTTTTTCAAAATTTATTTCCTCGAAAATATGTGTGAATTTACCATTTTTTCAGTAGAAATTTTTCTTACGTAGATTAACCCATCGCTTCCGAAGTGAGTTTATCAACATCACAGAAAAAACTTGGTGTAAGAAACCTTGCAGGTAATCGGTCTAACAAGAATGTGAACGCGTTTCACCGATTGCCTGCAATGCTTTTCACACACAGCTTTTTGTGTGATACTGTTATTTGCTTTAAAAAAAATGTAATCCTCTGTTTCTTGTTGCAGATTTGATTTCACAGTTCGATTGTTTACCTAATGGTACCGATGTTCCTTTTGTTCCTTTTTCTGAAACTGCTAGCCCTTAGTTTCCGGGATCTCCAGTCAGGTTTCCTCCTACTGCCAAGTCTTCTTCTCGTGCCAGGTCCAGGTCTGCTCCTGCCATTCGCTCTTTTTTATACATACATGGATTTGAACTTGAGGAACTCAGGTTTATTTAACTTGTTCCCCACACAAATCTGAACTGGCTATTCCTGTTTCACCCATCATATGCAGAGTGTTTTACACCCACCTTTTTGTGATACGGTTGTTTACTTTAAGAAAGATGTAATCCTTTAACTCTTGTTGCAGATTTGAGTTCACAGTTCGATTTTTGACCTAATAGCGCCTATATTCCTTCTGTTCCTTCTTCCAGAACTGCCAGCCTTCGGTTTCCGGGACCTCCAGTCAGGGCTCCTTTCACTGCGGAGTCTCCTATTCGTGCCAGATCTAGGTCTCTTTCTGCCATTCGCTCTTTTTTATACATGCATGGTTTTGAACTTGAGGAACTCAGGTTTATTTAACTTCTTTCACATACAAATCTGAACTGGCTATTCCTGTTTTACCATTATATGCTAAGTGTTTTACACCCACCTTTTTTCATACGGTTATTTACTTTAAGAAAGATATAATCCCTTTCTTCTTGTTGCAGATTTGAGTTAACGGTTCTGTTGTTTACTCAATGGTGCCGATATTTCTTTTGTTTCTCTTTTCGAAACTGCCAGCCCTCAGTTTAAGGGATCTCCAGTCAGGTCTCCTCCTACTTCCGAGTCTATACTTCGTGCCAGATCCAGGTCTTCTCCTGACATTCGCTCCTTTCTATACATACATGTATTTGAACTTAAGGAACTCAGGTTCATTCGGCTTATTCCCGACACAAATCCGAACCAGCTATTCTTGTTTTATCCATTGAATTTAAAGTGCTTTACACCCTATTGTTGTATGACGCTGTTGTCTACTTTAGAAAAAATGTAATCCTCTGCACCTTGTTGCAGATTTGAGTTTACATTCCGATTGTTTACCTAATGGTGCCCCTATTTCTGGTGTTACTTGTTCCTGACCTTCTTATTTGCCTGACATATTCCAATCTTCTTAAAGGTATCTTTCACCTGCTACAGTTTCCGAATTTTCCGGTCAGGTCTCCTCCTACCGTCAAGGTCTCCTCCTGCCAGACCTAATTTTCCAGTCAGTTCTTTTCTTTCTGCCGAGCTTCCTGTTCGTGCCAGGTCTAAAAATTCTCTTGCCACTCGCTCTCTTTCATACATACTTGGATTTGAACTCAAGGAACTCAGGTTCATTCTGGTTATTCCCCACGAAAATTCCAACCAATGATTTGAAATTAGAAGCCAAACTTTTTCTCCTGATGAAACAATTCAAGCAAACGACAGATTTCGGGTTCTTGGGCCCATGCCAACTGAAGAACAATTAGTATTATGAACGTCCAATGATGGCGTCTTGCGAAGTATAGTGGAGAGAGCTTGATTACTTCATGAATTATAAGCAACAAGAACTGGATTACAAAAGATACTCATGGTGCAGTACCATGTGGGCAGAAAACAGCCACGTAAAGCAGAAACTCATGAAACTAAAAGAGACGGACAGATCTATTTCTCTCTTTCACTTTCATGAGTTTCTGTTTAACGCCAACGTTTTCTGCCCACATGGGACGGCACCCTTAGAATAGTAAATCTAACAGAAATTGCTCTGCATCGCTAATATAATTTTTTAAATGTAAAATTAAAATAAAATATTATTTGAGATGCAAAGTAGGATTATTATTGCTAAAAACCTAATTATTTGTCAGTCCCTAAATACGACTTTTATTGGCTGCTTTCAGTTTGTTTATCTATTAATAAAGACTTGCAGGATTGAAGCTAGTTTTAGGAATACTTTGAGTTATTACAAAGATGTTTAGAAGTTTGGAAAAATTTCAAAAAAGAATTTATTATTTTAAAAGATTTAGAAAAATTTTCAACAAAATTTAGATTTTTTAAGATTTCGTCAAAAAGTTGCAAGGTATTGTAAGGATTTTGATATATCAGAATTGGATAAAAACTATTCAACTTATTGCGAGAAATTTTTGGTGAAGGAACACAAATCGAATAAGCAAAATTGTTTTTTTTAAGATAGTAAATCAAACAGTTATTAAACCTACCAGTAAAACATTATACATTATGTATCAAACATTATATTATAATGCATTTTTTCTCTCGATAATATATTATGAACAATATAATATAAATTAAGATATCAGTTTTAACGAAGCTAGTAAATTTTTTTTTTTTAATTGACACTAATGAAATATAAATATTTAAAAAGGATAAGGTTGACGCCTATATTGTGTTACATTGTAAATACATTTTTTCATTAATACGTTAATTAGTTTCACCTCTCATCAGAAAAGATGAGGATTTTTTCTACTCTCGTCTTATTCTTGGCCATTATCCTCAATACTATTGGTGAATATAATGATATATTTATTTTATTTTGGTTTAAAATATATTTTTCGTAACTTAAAATTGAACTATGCTATTTAAAGCCGAAAAATAACTCTTTTTATTTAAAAATTCAACTATTTCTTTCAAAATTAATTTTTTAAGTTGAAAATTCAACTATTTTTTTAATTTTGGTTTTTTAAAATAATTTTCTGAACTGAAAATGTAACGGTTTTATTTTTACTTTAAAGCTTTTTTTTTGTCGTTGAAAATTCCGAAAACACCTTTGGTGCGAATGGTCACTACACGCACGTAGGCATCTGATCCTGTACATAGATTAACGAATCAGTCTAAGGCCCTACATTTGCTGCACAAGCTGCCAACGAGTTAAGTAATCTCAAGCAGATTTGACTTCAGTATGTTATTAAAGGGCTCCCCAAATAACAAATGTCCTGGAGTGAGTGCGCTGAGGTCTTCAGGGTCATCAGGCATGGCTTTTAGAGGACAATAATTTTAAACAACCCTCTACTTGTGAAATAAAGTTGCTCATTTTCTCGAAGCTTATTTAATATTGAAAATCGTTGAAGAAGGTCCTACTAAGTTAGAACGATGATGGCTCAAGTCTTGTTGAGTTTAACAGCTTCACAGAAGCTGCCTTAGATTTTAAAGCCACAAGTAACACTGCAGATTCTCCAGAAACCGATCTAAAAAAAGATAGACCGAAGCGGCGTAAGATTTTTTCGAGGCATTGCAGAATCCGTGCAGTTCGCAGGAACCAGAAGGCGAACGAAATCCAATTCAATAAAATGTCTTAATCTCTGAATAATGCCGAAGATTGTCTCGATATTTAAGCTATGAATTGTGATCCAGAAGAGGATCATTCCAAGAAATCTTTGAGAGACACAGCAATTGTATGAAGATCTTAGCTGTGATAATCACTGGGCCTAACCAACCTAGGGGATCATAAATTTCAGCTCTCTGGCTAAAAACTAATCGTTTTTTTATAACGGGTATACAAGCTCTTAGATCAACGTCAAATGTAAAGATATCTTTCTCCGGATTTCTATTGAGAAGTAGTATTTGAACAGATTGTTGAACTGGAAAATACTTGGGTCGTGATGAAGCCTGATGTTCTTCTGACATTTTCTTTAGTGATTCAGAATCATTAGACATCCAATTTCGAAAGGGGAGATGGGCCACTTTAAAAAGACAATGTAATTGATTCTAAAAAAGTACGGCTTCCACCAATGTGCCCGCAACTCACGTAGATCCCTTGATGAATTTCTTTAGCGGCAAAAGAATAGTGTTGACCCTCATCAACTGCGAGTTGCTGTAGACGCACTTCGCATTTAATAATGACAATAATGACGTCAGCACAATATTATTGCATGAATAAGCAAACTTTGCGAAATTTTCTTTTATCGTGAACTTCACCGATTCCTCGATCTTGCAGCAAATATTGTCTTTGACTTATTAAATAATAATAGTAATTAATCTAGATTAGACTTACGCAAGGGACTTATAAGTCTCAGAATTTGACGTACACTCTCCACAAAATCCCACTAGATCCCTTTACACCCCTTGCAATTTTCAAACCCAATAATTCTTATGAAATACTTTCGAATATTTTTAACAGTATTCGATAAACGACTTTGAAAATGGCCGACTGGCTATGAAATTTCTCCAGACCTCCAATTTTTCCGTCAAAGGAAAATATGCATATTTCTTTTCAATTCGCATCAAAATAAAATTAGATTATACTCACGTGTTCCTTAGAGATCCATCTGTTGACCACTCATGTAACTGCACTATTATCAACCGCTGCAGAAAATCTTAGCTGATAATTATGTTTTACATTTATTTCAGAAAATTTTTCTTGCCGAAATAATAATTGATCTAAAAATATGAAAATAAACCAGGTTTTGCAAGAAGAAGTTTCAAAATCTATAATAATTATAGCAAAAAACTTGCACAAAATTTCTAGATCTCGCGTGCACATGTCACATACGAGTTACAAATGCACACATTTTTTCTACATTTCTTTTCGCAAAAGCTGTATAATTTTTGTATTTTTAGATTTACCATTATTTCTGCAAGGAAAGTTTGCCCTAATAAATGAGAAAAATTATTATCAGAAATTTCCTGCAGCTGTTGGTAATAATGCAGTTACAAAAGTGTCCGGCAGATGGATCTCTAAGGAAATTCTTTATCATAGTATTGATTCAGCTTCGTCCAGAATTGATTTCCAAAGGATTTCACTTTGACGCCGTTTACCGCAGTAAATGACTAAATTCTTATTATAATAAGGACGAATAAAGTCTTCGAATTTTGGGTCTTCCCTCCGATTTTGCCAAAAATATCGGTGTCGTGCAGAAAGCATATTTTTGTAAAGTGTGGCTTCTCCTGTCGACCATCTTCTTCTAAATTTTCCTCCGCTTCCTCAAAGACCTAAAGTCGCTTGCAATACTAAAAAGCAAATTTAATTTTTGGAATCATGAAATCTGTCAAACTCCTGTAACGTTTGTTAAAGTTCTATTATATCTTATGAAATTCTTTAAAATTTCTTTAATTTAATTAAAAACCCTGAAAATCTTTGAAATCTTAAAATCGGGACAATCTTACGTTTAAGCAATTTTTTTTAAATTTAACTTGATTGTGAATTTATTGCGCGTTTGCGTGTCTTGCGAATTGGCGGTCTAAATGCGGGTTGTAGGATTAAACGCATTAATTGTGCACAACCCTAATGATGATAAAATTAACATTTGTTGGAAAATATGACATTCATCTTCCGAATTCCTTTAACATTTTTCTAGAATTTATGTTATTTTTTAAAGCTTCAATTAAAATTTTTCATGTATCAATGGATTTTACTAAAACACAACTTATATAAATTGTGATATCAGTGCTAACGAATCTACTAAAATATATTTTTTTCTTGATACTGACTCGAATAAAATGTAAATACCCGAGTAGGATAAGCTAGA
>JAUELO010000179.1:3037810-3057055 GCA_032357855.1 Amphibolips quercusostensackenii | reverse complement strand
AGGAACGACATAATTGTAGCGTAGTCCGACATAATTTGTGGCTTTTTTCAGTTTGGTTACAAACTTTATTATTCAGTTGAAAATTTTATTACTTTGTTGAAAATGAAAGAATTTTATTGAAAGGTCATACCTTTTGGTTGAAAATTCATTTTTTTTTTGAAAATTCATATTTTAGGGTTCAAAATTCAACTGTTTTGTAGAAAATTTGTTTCTTTGGCTTGAAGTTCAATTATTCGGTCGAAAATTCAACTATTTGGTAAAAAATTAACTTTTTTCTTGAAAATTCATATTTATGGGTTGAAACTCCAATTGTCTTTTAGAAAATTCGTCTTTTTTGTTAGAAAATTAATTTCTTTTGCTAAAAATTTCATCTTTTATTGCTGAAGATTCAACTATTTTGCTACAAAAATAAACTATTTTGTTAAAAATTAACTTTTTTCTTGGAATTCAATTGCTTTGTCGAAAATTCGCCTTTTTTCATTAAAAATTCATCTCTTCTGGTAGAAATTTCATCTTTTTTGGTTAAGTATTCATTAATTTAGTGACATTTTTTATTCTTTTATAACTCAAAATCTTTCTTGGTTGAAAATTTCACTTTTTGGTTCACAAATTCAAATATTAGGTTGAAAATGAATTTTTTTCGAAAATTCATATTTTTTGGTTAAATATTTTCATCTTTTCTAGTTGAAAATGCAGCCTCATGGTTAAAAATTAAGTTGTTTTGGCAGCAATTTGATTGATACTGAACTTTTTTGTTGAAAATTCAGTTGTTTTGTCGAAAATTCGCCTTTTTTGATTAAAAATTAATCTCTTTTGGTACAAATTTCATCTTTATTGTTTAAAAATTGATTCATTTAGTTACATTCTTTGTTCCTTTATGACTGAAAAATCTTTCTTAGATGAAAATTCGACTTTTTTGTTCAAAAATTCAACTATCTGGTTGAAAATAAATTTTGTTCTCGAAAATTAGTATTTTTTGGTGAAAATTTTTCATCTTTTTACGCTGAAAATGCAAATTCATGGTTGGAAATTAATTTTTTTCGGGTCAGGATTCAACAATTTAGTTGAAGATTCGACTTTCTTCGTGGAATTCAACAATTTGGTTAAAAATAAACGTTTTGCTGAAAATTCAGTTTCTTTGTCGAAAATTCGTCCTTTTTGTTATAGAATTAATTTCTTTTGATGGAAAATTATTCTTTTTTGTTTGAAGATTTAACTAATTTGGTATGAAATTCAACTGTATCGTTTGAAATAAACTTTTTGTATAAAATTTAATTGTTTTGTAGAAAACTCGTCCTTTTTGTTAGAAGATTCATTTCTTTTTGTAGAAAATTCATCTTTTTTGGTTAAAGATTCAACTATTTTAGTAGAAAATTGATTTATTTCGTTGAAAATTAACTTTCTTGTTAAAAATTTAATTGTCCTGTAGAAAATTCATCCCTTTCGTTAGAAAATTCTTCTTTTTCGTTAGAAATTTTTATCTTTTTCGGTTGAAGATTTAACTCTTTTGGTAGAAAATTTAAATATTTGATTGAAAATTGATTTTTTGTTGTTGTTGAAAATTCATATTTATGAGTTAAAAATCACTTTTTGCGTAAAAAATTCGTTTTTTACATTGAAGATTCACCTCTTTCGGACACAAATTTTATATTTTTAGTAATGTATTAAACTATTTTGGTAGAAAATTCAACTGTTTCGTTAAATATTCAACTAATTTGTCAGAAAATTAATTTTTTTGTTGAAAATTAAATTGTTAAAAATTTTTTCTTTTTTGTTAGAAATTTCATTTTTTTTCGGTTGAAGATTCAACTATGTATTTTGTTAGGAATTAACTTTTTTCTTAGAATTTAATTGTTTTGTCGAAAATTCGCTTTTTTTGGTACAAAAAAGTTTTTTAACTTTTTTTGGCACTAAATTCATCTTTTTTGGTTGAAGATTCAACTTTTCTGATATATAATTGTAATTTCTTGTTAAAAATTAACTTTTTTGATGAAATTTCATATTTTCGAGTTGAAAATTTACTTCTTTTATAAAATATTTGCATTTTTGGATTCAATGTTATCTCTTTCGATCGAACTTTTACACTTTTTGTAGAGGATTAAACTATTTCGGTAGAAAATTTAACTGTTTCGTTAAATATTTAACTATTTTAGAAGAAAATTTAATTATTTTGTAGAAAATTAACCTTTTTGTTGAAAGCTCCATTGTTCTGTATAAAATTCGTCCTTTTTTTTGAAAATTCTTCTTTTTTGCTAAAAATGTCATCTTTTTCGGTTAAAGATTCAACTATTTTGGTACAAAATTCATCTTTTTTGGTTAAAGATTTAACTTTTTTGATAAAACATTCAAATTTGTTGTTAAAAATTAAGTTTTTCAATGAAATTTCATATTTTCGGGTAAAAAATTTACTTCTTTTGTAAAATATATATCTTTTTTGGATTGAATATTCATCTCTTTCGATCGAAATTTTACACTTTTTGTAGAGGATTAAACTATTTCGGTAGAAAATTCAACTGTTTCGTTAAATATTCAACTATTTTGGAACAAAATTCAACTATTTTGTGGAAAATAATCTTTTTTGTTAAAAATTCTAATGTCCTGTACAAAATTCGTCCTCTTTATTAGAAAATTCTTCTTTTTGGTTAGAAATGTCATCTTTTTTGGTAAAAGATTCAACTATTTTGGTAGAAAATTCAACTATTCCGTTGTAAATAAACGTTTTTATTGAAAATTTATTTTTTTTTTGTCGAAAAATCGTCCTTTCTATTAGAAGATTTATTTCTTTTTGTAGAAAATTCATCTTTTTGGGTTAAAGATTTAACTATTTCTGTCTAAAATTTAACTATTTGGTTAAAAATCAACTTTTTTGTTGAAAATTTAGTTTTTTTTATCGAAAATTTGTCCTTTCTGTGAGAAAATTTCTTTCTTTTTGTAGAAAATAAATCTTTTTTGTAGAAAATTAATCTTTTTTGGTTGAAGATTCAACTATTTTGGTAGTAAATTCAACTATTTCGTTTAAAATTAGTTTTTTTTATTGATAATTCAATTGTTTTGTAGAAAATTCTTCTTTTTTAGTAGAAACTTGATCTTTTTCGGTTGAAGATTCAACTATTTTGGTAAAAAATTTAATTATTCAGTTAAAGGTTTAACTATTTTGGTAGAAAATTAAACTATGTGGTTGGAAATAAACTTTTTTGTTAAAAATCCAATTATTTTGTAGAAAATTCGTCCTTTTTCATCAGAAAATTCTTCTTTTTTAGTAAAAATTTGATCTTCTTCGGTTATATATTCAACTACTTTAGTAGAAAATTCAACTATTTGATCGAAATAAACTTTTTTGTTAAAATTCAATTCTTTGTAAAAAAATTCGTCCTTTCTGTTAGAAAATTCATTTCTTTTTGGTTAAAAATCCAACTCTTTAGTTGAAAACTAATATTTTTCGTTTGATGATTCAACTATTTTGGTAAAAAATTGAATTATTTTGTAGAACATTGGGCTACTTCGTTAAAAATTAACTTTTTTGTTGAAAATAAACTTTTTGCGTAGAAAATTTGTCTTTTTTTAATTAAAAATTCAGCTCTTTCGGTCCAATATTATATTTTTGATAAAGGACTAAACTATTTTAGTAGAAAATTCAACTATTTGCTTAAAAATTTAACTGTTTCGTTAAATATTTAACTATTTTGTAGAACATTCATCTATTTGATTCAGATTGACTTTTTTGTTGAAAAATCAATTGTTTTATCGAAAATTCGTCATTTTGTTTGAAAATTCATAATTCATACCTTTTGGTAGAAATTTCATCTCTTCTGGTAGAAAAATTAATTAGTTGGTTAAAAATGAAATTTTTTGTTGAAAATTCAACTATTTTGTAGAAAACTTATCTTTTTGGTTGAAGATTCAACTATTTCTGTCGGAAATTCAACTATTTGGTTAAAAATGAACTTTTTTGGTGAAAATTCAGTTTTTTGTCGAAAATTCGATTTCCGTTAGAAAATTCATTTCTTTTTGTAGAAAATTTATCTTTTTTGGTTGAAGATTGAACTACTTTGACAGAAAATTCAACTATTGCGTTGAAAATTAACTTTTTTGTAGAAAATTTAATTGTTTTGCAGAAAATTCGTCCTTTTTGTTAGAAAATTAATTTCTTTTGGTAGAAATTTCGTCTTTTTGGTTGAAGATCAAACTATTTTGTTAGAAAATTCAACTATTTAGTTGAAAAATAACTTTTTTATTGAAAGTACAATTGTTTTTCGAAAATTCGCCTTCTTTGTTTAAAAATTCATCTTTTTTGGTAGAAAATGCATCCTATTAATTCAACTATTTAGAAAAAAATAAAATTTTTAGTTACAAATAAAATTTTTTTTTGAGAATTCATAGTTTCGGGTTAAAAATTGAACGGTTTTATAGAAAATTCATCCTTTACCTTGAAAATTCTACTTTTTGAGAGAAAATTTAACCGTTTAGTTGAAAATGTTTTTTTTGTTCGAGGGTACAACTATTTTAATAGAAAATTTAATCATTTGGTTAAAAATTTATATTTTTCTGTTGAAAATTTAATTGTTTCAAATAAAATTTGTCTTTTGGGTTTAAAAATTTATCTCTCTTTAAAGAAATTTCATCTTCTTTTGTTAAAACCTGAACCGTTTTGTTGAAAACTGAAATTTTTGAGTTGAGGATTAAGCTTTTCGTTGAAAATTTATATGTTTGGGTAGAAATTTAACACTTTGGTGTCAATTTTTTTTCTCTCTTCATTGAAAAATCTTTCTTGATTAAGAATGCGTAAAAATTTTAATCGAAATTAAATCTTTTTTTGTTAAAAATTAAAGTATTTGATTAAAAATGAAATTTTTTGTTGGAAATTTATATTTCCGGGTTGAAGATTCAACCTTTTTGCAGCAAATTCGTATTTTGGGCTTAAAAATTCCACTATTTGATAAAAATATCTAACCATTTGTTTGAAAATTAACTTTTCTGTCAAATATGCAATTGTTTTTTTAAAAATTTGTTATTTTAAGTTGAAAATTCATTTCTTTTAGTAGGAATTTCATGTTATCATTCGTCTTTTTGGTTTTAAATTTAACTATTTGATAGAAAATCTACTACTTGGTTTAAAATTAAATTGTTGGTGATAAATCATACTTTCGGGTTAAAAACACGTCTCTCTGGCTTGAAGTTAAATCCTTTTGTCAAAACTGCGACTTTCTGATTTTCAGGTTCATGTTTTTTGGTCGAAATTTATATTTTTTTTTAGTTGAATATTAAAATGTATGGTTGAGGATTCAACTATTTGGTTGAAAATCCGTCTTTTTGGGTTGTAAACAACTGTTTTTGATTTAAAATAAAAATATTTTTTGTCGAAATATCTACCATTAAGTTTTTCGCTGAAAATGTATATTTCTAGTTGAGAATTTTTCTTCAAATGTAAATTTAATTATCGGAAAATGCACCTATTTGGTTGAAAATTAACTTTTTTGTTAAAAATTAAACTTTTCTGTAGAATATTCGTACTTTTTGGTAGAATTCAACTATTTTTTATTTAAAATAAAAATATTTTTTGGTTTAAATATCAAGTCCTATATATTTTATCAAAGATTCATCTCTTTAGTTAAAAAGTTAATTATTTTGTTAAAAATTCGTCTTTTTTGGTAGAAAATTAATCTTGTTTATTGAAAATTTAACTATTTGCTTAAAAATTAATATATTTCCTTGAAAATTCATCTTTTACGGTAGAAAATTAATCTCCCTGGTTGAAGATTCCTCTATTTAGTCAAAAAAATTTATATTTTGTTAAAAATTAAACTTTTCTGTAGAATATTCGCACTTTTTGGTAAAATTCAACTATTTTTTATTTAAAATAAAAATATTTTTTGGTTAAAATATCAAGTCCTATATATTTCATCAAAGATTCATCTCTTTAGTTAAAAAGTTAATTATTTTGTTAAGAATTCGTCTTTTTTGGTAGAAAATTAATCTTCTTTATTGAAAATTCAACTATTTGTTTAAAAATTTATATATTTTTTTGAAAATTCATCTTTTACGGTAGAAAATTAATCTCCCTGGTTGAAAATTCATCTATTGATTTAAAAAAATTTATATTTTGTTTAAAATTTAACTTTTCTGTAGAATATTCGTACTTTTTAGTAGAATTCAACTATTTTTGATTTAAAATAAAAATATTTTTTGGTTAAAATATCAAGTTTTATATTTTTCATTAAAGATTCATCTTTTTAGTTAAAAAGTTAATTATTTTGTTAAAAATTCGTCTTTTTTGGTAGAAAATTAATCTTGTTTATTGAAGATTCAACTATTTGCTTCAAAATTTATATATTTTTTTGAAAATTCATCTTTTATGGTAGAAAATTAATCTCCCTGGTTGAAAATTTCTCTATTTAGTCAAAAAAATGTATATTTTGTTAAAAATTAAACTTCTCTGTAGAATATTCGTACTTTTTGGTAGAATTCAACTATTTTTGATTTAAAATAAAAATATTTTTTGGTTCAGATATCACGTTCTATATTTTTCATTAAAGATTCATCTCTTTAGTTAAAAAGTTAATTATTTTGTTAAAAATTCATCTTTTTTGGTAGAAAATTAGTCTTGTTTATTCAATAATTCAACTATTTGCTTAAAAATTTATATTTTTTTTGAAAATTCATTTTTTACGGTAGAAAATTAATCTCCCTGGTTGAAAATTGCTCTATTTAGTCAAAAAAATTTATATTTTGTCAAAAATTAAACTTTTCTGTAGAATATTCGTACATTTTGGTAGAATTCAACTATTTTTAATTTAAAATAAAAATATTTTTTGGTTAAAATATCAAGTCCTATATATTTCATTAAAGATTCATCTCTTTATTTAAAAAGTTAATTATTTTGTTAAAAATTCATCTTTTTTTGTAGAAAATTAGTCTTGTTTATTCAATAATTCAACTATTTGCTTGAAAATTTATATAGTTTTTTGAAAATTCATCTTTTACGGTAGAAAATTAATCTCCCTGGTTGAAAATTCCTCTATTTAGTCGAAAAAATGTATATTTTGTTTAAAATTATTATTTAATCGCACTTATATTTTTTTACAAACCTCTACTGCGTATTTGTATATAAACTGCGAATGGTTATTAGTTATATTGATAAAGTTATTGTTGATAAAGAATGAAATTAAATACCTAGTCTCAAGAAGCCCATCATCAGTTGCATGCAACCTGATAAAAAAGCGAGGAGAATCGCGAAGTCCACACTTCGACCTTGCACGTATTCATGGGTCATGAGTGACATCAAAGCTGTGGGACCAATCGTTATATCTTTGCAAGATCCGAAGAAAACGTAAACTATGGCGCCTATGAATGCAGAATAGAGTCCATACTGAAAAAAATTTAAAGTTGTTTTATTCATTTTTACCTTCCCTCAAATCCTGAAAAAAATTCCAAGATTGTTACTCGTCATGACGGAGGAAAAGGATCTGCTCGGTTCTGATTTTCATGACCTAAGGTCATTGAATTTTTTCATTTTGTCGTTGGGTTCGCCCAAAAGCAGAACCAAACAGATTTCTTTATGAGATTATTACATAATCACGAGATTATTACATGAAAAATAGAATTTTTTCCGAAAAAACGGCCTTTGCCGGAAGTCCTACTCTTAAGGTTAAATACACAAAAAAATAGAAAAAATATGGCTTTTTTGATTGGCCTCAGTTTATGAAATCTGCTTGATTCTGCTTTTAGCCGAACCTAATGACAAAATGCAGAAGAACTGTGAATTTCGGTCTAGAAAAATGGTATTTTTTCGTTTTGTCGTTGGGTTCGCCCAAAAGCCGAACCGAGCAGGTCTACTTCGGACTCACTTTAGAGATCAAAAATAGTGTAAATAGTATCACAAATTTAAAAAAAAAATCTTATCTTCTAATCAAAATTACCATTATTCTAACCTCATATTTCTTAACTATTAAAAAAAACTTCAATGTTTATTTAAAATATTATTCTTCAGTACATAAATTATCAAAATTTCTATTTGTTTATAGCAGGCTTCAAAGTCTTTTCCTTGTTCTCTTTTTCTTGTTTTTGTGTATAAATATCTTTATAATAAATTTCTTTATAATACTTATATTTTATTTTGTATTTCATAAAATTAAATTTATAGATTTATATATTATTTATAATCTACTATTTTGAATTTTTTACCCAGAAGATTAATTTCTTTTGTATAAAATATAAAATAAATAGTATAAATATCGGCACTAAAATGTATATAAATTATATAGAATATACAAAATTAAACTACTTTGTAGACAATTAGTTTTCTTATTGACAATTAATTCTTTAAATAAAATGCGAAACGAATTAATATAACCTAATCAAAAAGTCTATTTTTGGTTCAAAGTTCTTTCTTTTCGGTTAAAAAGTCTACTATTAAATTTTTGTTTGAGAATTCGTCTCTTTTGGTTCCAAATTTTATTATTTGGCTAAAAATTTTATGATTTGATTGAAAATTGAATTATTGGTATAAAAAGTCAACTGTTTTGTAGAAAATTTATGAAGTTATTTAAAAAATTGAACTATTTCGTTGGAAATTTATGTATTTTGTTGAAAACTTCGTCTTTTTAACTTGAAAATTCAACAAATTGATAGAGATTTTTGTTTCTTTTTTGATAAACAAGATTTTTTTTGGAAATTTATCTATTTCGATAGAAAGTTAACCTTCTTGGTTAAAAAATAATTGTCTCCCTAAAAATTAATCTAGTTTGGTTAAAGATTTAACTGTTTTGTAGAAAATACGTATTTTCCACTCAAAAATTTAACAATTTTGTTAAAAAGTCATACTTTTTGGTTAAATATTCAACTTTTTGTGGAAAATTCATCTTTTTTCTTATAAAAATCTTATTATTTCTTTCAAAATTTAAATTGTTTATTGAAAATTCAACTGATTGGTTGAAAATGAACTTTTTTGGTGAAAATTCATACGCACGCGTTGAAAATTCAACCGTTTCGTAGAAAATTCGTCTTTTTGTCTTAAAAATTCAGTTATTTGGTATAAAATTCAACTATCTGGTACAAAATTAAACTATTTTGCAGACAATTATTTTTTTATTAAAAATTAATTCTCTTGATTGAAAATTCAATTGTCGGTTAAAAATCGAAATTTTTTATTTAAAAAATTCAAGTATTGAATTAAATTTTTTAAACGAAATCAATGTAAACTAAAAATTGTTTAAATAAAATTTTGATTATCATCACATTCACTGTTAAAACTATTCAGTTGGAAATTTACGTAATTTGTTGAAAATTCGCCTTTTTTGGTAAAAAAATTAATATTCTTGTTAGAAAATCCAACTATTTGATTAAAAATGTATGTATTTTATTGGAAATTCATATTTTCTTGTAGAAAAGTAATCTTATTGTTTAAAAATTCAATTATTTGGTTAAAGATTTATAATTTAGGATTAAAAACGCAAAATTGTGGTTCAAATTTCATTCTGTCACTGAAAATTTTTTAAAATTAAAAATTCGTTTCATTATCTTTTTCTTTGATCCAACTGCTTTTTATTAAAAAAAAAAAGAAATGTTTGTTGCAATATTAACTGTTACATTTTTTGTTTTAAATTCATATTTTTTATCTGAAAATAAATTTTTTTATATGAAAACTTATATTTTTTGGTAAAAAATTGATCTTTGGTGTTGAAAAATCATCTTTTTGGTTGAAAATTCATCTCTTCATATAGAAATTTCAACTTTCTGAATGTATATTAATCTGTTTTGATTAAAAATCAACTTTTTTGTTGAAAATTTTTATGATTTGCTGAAAAAATCACCAATTTCGCAGAAAATTGAACTCTTTGTATATTTATTCATTTTGTTGAAATATTGCCTTTTTTGGTAAAAAATAATTTTTTCTGGTCAAAAATGCAACTATTTGAATAAAAAATAATCTATTTTAGTTGAGGATTCAAGTATTTTTTGAAAATTCATTTTTTGGTTCAATCCAACTTTTTTATTCTTGATCATGACCTTGTTTTGTTGATACATTAACTATTACATTTTTTGTTGAAAATTCACTTTTTTAGGTTGAAAATATAACTTCTTGGTTACAAGCTGAACTGTTTTCTTAAAAGTTAATTATTTTGGTTAAACATTTATAATTTAAATTAAAAATTTGTTATTTTTTGCTAAAAATTTATTTTTTTAACTTAAAGTTTAAATATTTCTTAAAAATCTAACTGATTGGTTAAAACTTGACTTTTTTGTTAAAAATTCAATCTTTTTGTAGAAAATTTAACTATTTGGTACAAATTTAGTTTTTTTTCATTGAAAATTAATTCTCTTTAATAAAAATTTAACTACTCACTTTTTGGTTTAAAAATGAGCTTTTTTAGTTCAAAAATTCAACTATCAGTTAAAAATTTTTAGAAACGAAAAAAATATGAACTGAAAATTCATCAATTACAATTTGGACTAAAATCCATTGTTTAAACTATATAGTTAAAACTTTATTCAATTTGTTGAAAATTCGTATTTTTGGTAAAAAATTAATTTTCTTGCTTCAAGTTTTAACTATTTGGTAAAACTTTATGTATTTGGTCAAAAATTCGTTTTTTTTCTAGTAAGAAATTATTTGATTCAAAATTTAACTATTATCGTGACAATTTATCTGTTTGACAATTAATCAATGCAAATTAAAGAAAAATATAGAAAAATTCTTCAATTAAGGAAATTTCAGGGATCAAAAATAAAAATAAAATTTTGTTTTGCTTTTCAAAATGTTACCTGTGGTTCCAAACCTGCGAGTGTTGCATATGCAAGACCCTGGGGCATTACTGTCAGCCCAACTGTAATACCAGCAATTGCATCATTAAAAAATTTATCAGAATCATACTTTGGGAGCCAAGAGATAATTGGTATTCGTTTTTTCACAAATTTGCTTATCCAGTTGCCATCCCTCCTTATCCTCCAACGATTTGGTTTCACCACCGACATCCTCAATGATTCTGGAAATTAAAATAGTTAATTATTTTATTTTATTCAATTTTCAAGTTTAAAAATTCGATAAATTGTCAATATTTAGAGAAAAATGAAATCTATTTTATATTCAAAACCCTTTTTTATTTTTTAATAAGGATAATTAGTGCGCGACAACGTTTCTTGGGATTGAATTTTTTCAGAATAATAAAATTATATAAAATAATATTTACAAAGTAAAAAAAGATACTTAAAAATGATACATTTTAAATTTAAATATTAAATTTAACCCAGCAAATATTTGGCTGAGTTTAGGATTTAACATTCTAAAGTATTCATTTTTTCTTTGTAACATAAATTAGATTAGAGATAAAAAAAAGTAATTTTATATATTCCTGTATGAATTTAAGATTTCGAAAAATTAAAATAATCATTAATTTTCCTCATTTCTCTTTTTGCAAAAATCTTCCAGAAACATTAATTATTTGGGATATTATTAACTTTTGTTAAACAATAAGCGTTAAATATCAACACGAAAATATGAATTTTCAACAAAAAATTAAATTTCAAACAAATAGTTAAATGTTCTGTAAAATAGTTAAGTTTTTAACTAAAATATGAAATTTCTACCAAAAGAGATGGATTTTCAAACAAAAAGACGAATTTTCTACAAAACAATTGAATTTTCAACCCGAAAATATTAATTCTCAGCAAAAAGTTACTTTTTAATCAAATATTAAAATTTTCAATCAAATAATTCAATGTTCAATCCAATAATTACATTTTCTACCACAATAATTGAATCCTCAGAGAAAAATATTAATTTATCATCAAAAAATTTAGATTATTGACCAAAAAAGATTAAATTTCTACCAACAGAGATAACTTCAAAAACAAAAAAGACGAATTTTCTACAAAACAAATTAAAATTCAAACCAGAAAATATGACTTTTTAACAAAAAGTTAATTTTCAATCAAATTTTTAAATTTTCTAAGAAATAGTTAAATTTTTTGACCAAAATTACTAAGTTGTCAAAGAAAAACAAATAACCTTTTACCAAAGAGTTGGGTTTAAAAGAAAAAAAAGACTAAATTTTTATCAAAAGAGATGAATTTTCAAAATAAAAAGACGAATTTTGTATAAAAAAAATTGAATTTTCAAATCAAAAATATACTTTTGCAACAAAAAGTTAATTTTCACCCAATTAATTAAATTTTTAACCCAATAATTATATTTTCTACCAGAATAATTAAATGCTCAAAGAAAAAAGATTAATTTTCCACCAAAGAGTTGAATTTTTAATTAGAAAAAATTTAATTTTACCAAAAGAGATGAATTTTCAAACCAGAAAGACAAACTTTCTACAAAACAATTGAAGTTTCTACCCGCAAATTAAAATTTTTAACAAAAAATTAATTTTCAACCCTATAATTACATTTTCCACCGAAATAATTGAATCCTCAAAGAAAAATATTTATTTTTCACCAAAGAATTGAATTTTTAACAACAAAAAAATTAAATTTTTAACGAAAGAGATAAACTTTTAACAAAAATTTAATTTTCAACGAAACAGTTCAATTTTCAAACAAGCAGTTAAATTTTCTTTCAAAATAACTAAATTGTTAAAGAAAAACGATCAATTTTTCACTAAAGAGTTAGATTTTGAACAAAAAAGATTAAATTTCTTCCAAAAGAGATGAATTTTCAACAAAAATTAATTTTCCATCAAGTAGTTTAATTTTCAACCCAATACATACATTTTCTACCAAAATAATTGAATCCTCAAAGAAGAATATTAATTTTTTCCCATGGAGTAGGAATTTAAACAAAAAAAGAATAAATTTTTATCAAAAGAGAGGAATTTACAAACCAAAAAGACAAGTTTTCTACAAAATAATTGAATTTCTAACCCAAAAATATGAATTTTCAACAAAAAGTTAATTTTCAAGTAAATAGTTCAATTTTTAAAACAATAATTAAAAGTATTAATTATTAGTTATTTAATTGATTAGTTATTAATTATTAATTAAAATTACATTTCTCAGCAAAATAATTCAATCCTCAAAGAAAAAAGATTAATTTTAGTCCATACCGTTAGAATTTTTACAAAAAAGGTTAAATTTCTACCAAAAGAGATGACTTTTCAAACAAAAAAGACAAGAGTTTTCTATAAAACAATATTTTCACATTTAATTGGGAAAAATAGTAAAATTAAAAAAATAAAATAAATTTTTTTATCAATTTAAAATTTTTTAAAAATGCGCAAAAAACATATTTTTTGGATTGAGTTAAATAATGCACACTTTTTTGGAAAAGATTTCAAGCACGACATATTCAACTTTTCCAAAAAAAGTATGTGTTTTACTCAATAAAAAAACATGTTTTTGTGCATTTTGAAAAATTCTAAATCAATCACTTTTTTAATTTCTAATTTTTATTCTTGTTTACTAGTAAAAAGATACACCGAAAAAAAGATACAGCGAACAAAAGATATAAATCGATTTCAAATTTTTTGACTTTTTTCGGATGCCTTGAAATTCTTTTAGTCATAAAAAAAATTTACTATTACAAACTGTTACTACAACAAATTCATCATCATTTATTAGACTATAGAAAAAATGTCATAAATTTAAAAAATTGGGAATTTTATCAAATTATAATTTTTTTCTTTTATTTTTTCGGATGCCAAAGAAATTTTTTTTGCGATTAATTAATTATAATTAATTTCTGACATTATTCAAAAAATAGCTCTCATGAGAACCTAATGGCTTATTAATGAAAAAATTATTAATAAATAATTTGTATTCCAAGATATAGAAGGACTGAAAAATACCGAAAAATAACATTCTCGAATAATAAAATTCCCGAATTACAAAACTGCCAAAAAGTAATAAGATTCCCAAACAGTTTATAATATTACCAAATTTTTGAATTCCCGGATAATAAAATTTCCGAACTATAAAAATCCAGAATAATAATATTCCCGAAATAAAAAATTCCCAAATAATAAAATTTTTCAATTGGGGAATTCAGGAATAATAAAATTTTCGAATTGGAAAATTCACATATAATAAAATCCCCATATTAGAAAATTCCCGAATAGTAGGATTTCCAATTTAAAAAATTCACAAAAAATAAAATCTCCGAATTAAAAAATTTACGAATTGGGAAATTTTCGATAAATAAAATTTCCGAAATGGGAAATTCACGAATAATAAAATTCCAAAATTGGAAAATTTCCAAATAATAAAATTTCCGAATTGGAAAATTCACGAATAATAAAATTCCTAAATTAGAAAATTCCCGAATAATAAAATTTCCGAATTAAAAAATGCACGAATTATAAAATTTCCTAATTGGGAAATTCACGAATTCCTGAATTGAAAAATTCACGAAAAATAAGATTTTCGAATTGGAAAATTCACGAATAATGAAAATTCCGAAATGGAAAATTCACGAATAATAAAATTTCCGAATTGGAAAATTCCCAAATAATAAAATTTCCAAATTGGAAAATTCTCGAATTCCCGAAATAGAAAATTCCCGAATAATAAAATTTTCGAATTGAAAACTTCAAGAAGAATAAAATTGCCGAATCTGGAAATTCCCAAACAATAAGATTTACGAATTAAGGAATTCCCGAATAATAAAACTTCCGAATTGGAAAATTTACGAATAATAAAATTTTCGAATGGGAAAATACACGAATGATAACATTCTCGAATTGTAAAATTCCGGAATTACACAATTTCGAATTGGAAAATTTACAAATTCACGAATTGAAAAATTCCCGAATAATCAAATTTCAGAATTGAAAAATTCACGAATAATAAAATTCCCAAATTGGAAAATTCCCGAATAACAAAATTTCCGAAATAGAAGATTTACGAATAGTCAAATCCACTAATTAGAAAATTCTAGAATAATAAAATTTCCGAAATGGGAAATTCACGAATAATCAAATTCCCGAACAATTTATAATATTACTGAATTTTCGAATTGCCAAATAATAAAATTCCTGACAGAAAATTGCCCAATTATAAAATATCCGAAATTGAAAATTCCCGAATACAAACAATTAACAATTTGTTCATAAATAAAAAATTTTAATTGTAATATGATTTTAATTGTAATATTTCAATGAATTTAATAAATAAAAAATTTTATTATTCAAATTCAGGAACTTTATTATTCGGGAATTTTTTAATTTGGAAGTTTTATTGTTGGGAAATTTTATTATTGGGAAATTTTATTATCCGGGAATTTAATTTTTCGGAATTCTTCGCACGCCCCGAGGCTATCTTCAAATTCAATTTGAAAAATGAAAATCCATAAATAAGTTAATGGTATTTGCGATACGAATCAAAACGAAAGCTAATAGACGACCCTGACATTCGCATAAAATCAGAAGATGAATTATTTATTTTATTATTTTATTTTATTTTTAATTTTTAATTTTTATTTTTTTTATTTATTATTTTATTTTATTATTACTTTTCCTATAAGACATTTTCCATATATTTTATTCACGTAAAATGTATACGAAATGTATGTAAGCGAATAAAAAGACTAGCAGTTAATCATAATTTTACAGATCATTTATTCTCACAGACAATCGTCATAAAATTCAACCTCAATCGAATCTTAAAGAAAAAAAATTATTTTCCTAAAACCTTTTCAAATCCTTTAAAAAAAGCTTAAAAACTTTTTTTTTTAACTTAAAAAATCTACATTTTAATCAAAATTGTTAAAAATCTTTTCAAATTTTAAATTATTTTTCAATCTTTTCAAAACTTCTAAAACTTTGAAATATCTTTTAGGATAATTTAAAATTTTTCTAAAGTTCTTTAGTTTTTTCTATTCGACTTTGAAAATGAATATCTAAAAAACTGCAACGCAGCAACAATTTATTTGTATATTTAGAATAATTATCGAACTTCACATAAACATTTAAAACTGTGCGAGATAAGAACGCAAGCTTATTATCTAAAATTATTGCGAGTACACGATTCTCTACGTATTTCGTAAACAGACTGTTATACTTTGAAAAATACGTTTAGTAAAAAAAAAAATAAATGAAAAATAGTCTTTTTATGCAAATGATTAATCAAAATTGTTAGTTTATTCAAAAAGCAAAATGTAAACATCAGTCATTCAGTTCGAGAATGAAAAATTTAATATTTTAAGTACAGTTTTTCAAAAAATAATTCTAAATTTCACAAATATCTAGCAAAAGAACTTTTTAAAAGTTTTCTTTTTTTTAAAGCTAAAACTAAAAATCATTTTTTTTTACTTGAAAATTCAACAATTTCGTAGACAATTTTTTTCTTTCATGACTAAAAAACCTTTTTGGTAGAAATTTAACCTTTTTGTCGGAAATTCTTTTTTGGTTAGATTAAATTTTTTTTTTGAAAATTAAGAAATGTTTTGCTTAAAAATCCAACAACTGGGTTGGAAATTTAACTATTTTTTTGAAAATTCGTCTTTTTGTTGGTTGAAAATTAAACTATCTTTAGGAAAGTTCGTTTTTTCCCCGCTAAAAATTAATTAACTAAAAGTTTTTCCATTTTTTTTGGAAAATTAGTCTTTTTTAATTGAAAAATCAACTATTTGGTTGAAAACCATGTATTTTATTACAAATTCGTCTTTTTTAGTTTAAAATTAATCTGGTTGGTTAGAATTTCATCTTTTTGGTTGAAAAATCATTTGTCTACTTAAAATTGTATTAATTGTTTAAAAATTATTTTTTCTTTTGCTTGAAAATATTTTTAACTGAAAATGTAACAATACCATTTTTGATTGAAAATTCGTTTTTTTTTGTTGCAAATTAATTGTATCAGTTCAAAATTCTTCTTTTTAGTAAAAAATTTTTTGTTTGGTTATAAATTTATCTTTTTTTTAGTTGAAAATTCGTCTTTTTGGTAGAATATATTTCTTTGTAAATTCATTCCTTTTGTTGAAAATTGAACTATTTTGATAAAAATTAGTTTTTTTCTGCTAAAAATTAATTTTGTTAACTGAAAATGTGACTATTCTATTTTTGGTTGAAAATTTATTTTTTTTAGTTAAAAATGAGTTTTTTAAATTAAAAATATACCTTGTTTACTTAAAACTTCAACTACTTGGTTGAAAATTTATGTATTTTGTTGAAAATTTATCTTTCTAGTAGAAAATTCATCTTCTTCGTTGAAAATTGAATTCTTTCATTTTTGGTCCAGAAACTTGAAAATTCAACTATTCAGTGAAAAAAAAAAGTATGAAAAGCCGTACTTTGAAACTTTCTTTCAGTTTACAATAATTTTATATTCGTGAAATTTAGTTCTAAATTTAAAATTGACAATTTTAAAAATTAACAATTCAAAATGATCTTTTATTTTACAAAATTTAATTTTAGAGAATATTTAACAAGATTTCAAAACATTCCAAAAATATTTTCAAACTTGTCAAAAAAAAAATTGGAAAATTCTTAACAGATTTTTTAAATTTTGCAGAATTTTTTCAAAACTTTAGGAATAAATCGAATAATTTTTAACCATTTTTGGAAGTTATAGAAAAAAAACGATTGAAAAATAATTAAAAATTTGAAAAGATTTAAAAAAATTTTTACTAAAATGTAAATTTCTAAAGATTTTGAAAGAAATGTTAAAGTTTTTTAAGGATTTTGAAGGGCTTATAATAATAAGAAAGCTTAATAAAAATAAAATAATTAATATAATAATAAAATTATGAAATAAAATAAATATAAATTATAATAATAAGATGTTAAAAGAAAAATTCAAATATTAATATGTAAATATTAAAATTTTGTCTTCTGATTGAAACATTAACATTCCAAAGGATTTCTAAACTTGTTAAAAATGAATCTAGAAGATGTTAAGTCAACTCTCTTAACTTTGCAGAATTTTTATAAATTTTGGGAAAAATTCGAAACGTTTTAAAAGATTAGAAAATAATAATAAGAATTTGAAATTTAAAAAATTTTTATTTTTTATTTTTTAATTAAACTGTAGATTTCTGAAGATTTTGATACAAATTTTTGAAGTTCTCTAAGGATTTTGAAAGTTTTTCAGATAATTTTTTTTGAAGATCCCAGGAAACATTTTAAATGACTCTGTACTTTAGAAAATTAATTTAAATAATCAAAAATATTTAAAACATTTTAAATAATTTGCAAACTTGTTAAAAAAAAATCTGGAAGTTTTTCAGACAATTTTTTTTTAATTGCAGAATTTTTTTTAAATCTCAATAAAAATTCGAATCATTTTAAAAGATATTCAGAAACTTTTAAAAAGATCAAAAAATAATTTAATATTCGAAAATATTTTTATAATCTTAAGTAAAATGTAGATTTTTCAAGATATTAAAAAAAAATTTAAGTGCTTTAAGGATTTCGTAAGGTTTAAAAATAACAAAAAAATTTTCCTAAGATTACAGGGAACTTTTTAAATGACTCTTTACTTTGGAAAATCAATTTCAAGAGAATATTTAGAAAGATTTAAAATATTATAAGGATTTTCAAAATTATGAAAAATGAATCCAAAAGATTTTAAGATAATTTTCGAAGTTTTTAAGAGATTAAAAATATTTTAGAACTTTGAAAAATTTCCAAAAATTTATAAAACATTATAAAACTTTTTCCTATCGTCAAAAAGTCCTAAATATCTTTTAAACAGACCCAAATTGTTCCTAAAAGTGTGTCAAATCCTGGAAAATAAAGAAAATTCTTAGAAATTTTAAGCATACGTTAAAATCTTTTTGAATTTTCCCAAAAAACTTAGAAAAATTATATTTATCTAACCTTAAGGCAAATTAATGAAAAAAACTTTAAAAATTAATAGTTATTCGGAAAATTTGTATTTTGTATTAAAAATTATTTTTCCCTTCAAATTATACTTGGCTTCAAATTTTCTTTTCTTGAATAAAAAATCTGTTTTGATTGAAAATATTTAAACTTTGGTTAAACTTTGTCTTTGGTTTGCAAATTTATCTCTTTCAATAGAAATTTCCTAATTTTTCATTGAAATTTGTATCAAAACAAACATTTTCGGTATTTTTCAACATTCAGAATTTTTCTTTTTGATAAAATTATGTCATACCAAATTTCTATTTTAATATTTTGATTGTATTAAATAGTTAATTTTTTCCGAGAGACTTTATAAGATAATTTTTACTAATTTTTTATTATGTATATAACGATAGGCGAAACCAAAGATGTAGAGATTTGATAAGAAAAGTGTCAAGTGCCTTATTGTCCATTTGACCTGAGTCGAATGGAATCAACTGCTCAATTA
>JAUELO010000179.1:3013534-3034320 GCA_032357855.1 Amphibolips quercusostensackenii | reverse complement strand
AGACGAAGTTAAATGAGGGAAAGGGAGGGGAATCAGCGAAAAAGTGTTTGAAGGAGGTAGAATAAAAGAGAATGAGGGCGAAAGAAATAACAAGATGGGAAGAAGAAAGCAGAGAGTTCTTTAGTCCTAGAGATATAGGAGAGGGAATCGGAGTATGTTATGAAGAATTGAAGAGAAGGGACAGGGAAAGACGATTAATGAGAATGAGATAGAAGAGAAGTGAAAGGAAAAAGGAAACGGAAGTCGCATAGCCTAGAAGTGTAAAGATCGGTAAATAGTTGTAGATAATTGTAAATAGTAAAGATAAGTTAATATAAAGTTGTAGAATGTCTTGTAAGAAACGGAGGTCATGTAAACCCTTTGGGGACACATTATGAATAAAGAAGAAGCATAGTTAAATTTTCAGGTGAGAAATAATTTTCAACTAAAAACAACGAATTTTTTACAAAATATTTGAATCCTCAAACAAAATAATGAATTTTCAACAAACAAGATTAATTTTCTACCAAAAAGACGAATTTTCAACCAAATAGTTTTGTTTTTAACAAAAAAGATGATTTTTCAGCCAAATTGGTAACTTTTAAACTTTCGATTTGAAGAAATTAATTAAAAAAAAAAAAAAATGAATTCTCAAGAAAAAATGTAACAATTCTTATTTAAACAATCACGTTTTTGTTTTAAATTAAAAGCAATTGAATTCAACCAAAATAACGAATTTTTAAACAAAGAAGATTTGTCGGGCAAGCAGAAAAAAATATTCAAACTAAATTGTTGAATTTTCAAGCAAAAATGGTATAGTTAAATTTTCGATTAAAAAAAAATTATTTTCAACCAAAGAGGCTTAATTTTCTACTAACAAAAAAAAAAGAATTTTTATCTAAGTAATTGAATTTTTCAATGAAAAAGATAAATTTTCAACAATAATTAGAATAATTACATTTTCAGTTAAAAACTCAATGTTAAAACTAATAATAATTTTCAAGAAAATAGTTCAATTGTTAACCACAGAGAAGAAAATTTCCACCAGGAAGATTAATTTATCTACGAAAAATACAAATTTTTTAATAAGACACTTAAATTTCCAACCAAATATATGAATTTTTAGTAAAATATTTGCGTTTTAAACAAAAAACGCGATTTTTAAGCCAAACAGATGAATTTTAAACTAAAAAAGATACATTTTTAACAAAAAATGGAATAGTTAAATTTTCGATTAAAAAAAAAAATTCGATCAAAGAAGATTAATTTTCTACCGTCAAAAAAAATTATTTAGTTGTTAAATTATCAAATAAAAAAGATTAATTTTTAACAAAATATAAAATAATTAAATTATCAATTAAAACATTAGTTTCCAATAACAAAATTAATTTTCAAGAAAAAAGTTCAATTTTTTACCACAGAGAAGAATTTTTTATCAGGAAGATTAATTTATCTACCAAAAATACGAATTTTAATGAAACACTCAATTTTCCAACCAAATATATGAATTTTTAATTAAATATTTGCATTTTAAACAAAAAACACGATTTTTTAACCAAACAGGTGAATTTTAAACTAAAAAGGATACATTTTTAACAAAATAAATAAAAAAGATAAATTTTTAACAAAAAAATTTAATGATTAAATTTGTAATAAAAACATTAGTTTTTAACAAAAAAAATAAATTTTCAAGAAAATAGTTCAATTTTTTATTACAGAGAAGAATTTTTTACCAAGAAGATTAATTTATCTGCTGAAAATATGAATTTTCAATAAAATGCATACATTTTCAACGAAATAGTTGCATTTTTAACTAAAATGTTTTTTTTTTAACTAAATAGGTGTATTTTTTGAATAAAAAAGATAAATTAAAAAAAAAGAATAATTAAATTTTTTTTCGAAAGATGAATTTAAAAAAAAAAATTAATTTTTAACCAAAGAGGTGAATTTGCAACTAAAATGATGAATCTTCTACCGAAAAAAATTTTTTTTAACAAAGTAGTTTGATTTTTTACTAAGAGAAATAAATTTTCTACTTAGAAGGATGACTTATTAACAAAATTGTTGAATTTTTAACAAAATAATTAAAAGTGTAACCAAAAAAAATGAATTTTCAACCAAAAATAGTTGGATTTTCTTTTTGAGTTCTATTAACCCAGTTCACTTTTTGTGGAAAAAACGATAAAAAGAGAAATAGAGAAAAGACGGTAAAGCCTGCCATAAATAAAATAGGATTTTTCATATTCTATAGACTGAAGAATAATAGTTTAAGTAAACATTGAAGTTCACTTTTAATAATTTTATAGAATATTTGGTTAGAAAACTGTAAATTTCGTTCAGAAAATAAAGTTAATTTTCCACTAGACTTTTTTATTTCGGACCATAGGCTTTTAAATCTGACTACTCATTACAAAAAGTGTCTCGAACTACGCAATATTTTAGGCCCTGAATAGATTCGATTTATTCAAATATCCAACAATCTCTCAGACCAATGGGTCAAGGATTTTTATTATCTTCAATAAGATAAACTTCAGTATTGAAAAATTTCAAATTCAATCCGTCAAGCATAAAGAATCGAAACATTTCTATAAAAATAGCAATTTTTCTAAGCCGTTCCTGAGCCAGGATACGCTCAAAAAAATATTTATCTTGAATTAGTGAAACTGTTTCTTTTACATGATTTGTTTTAAAATCAAGAAAATAATTTTTAATTAAAGACAAATTTTCAGTTTAACAAAAAAAAACATTTCATTGAACCAAAGAAACATTCCTTTGACCGATAGCTCGTTTCTGAGCGAGAATACACTTATTAAAATATTTTTTTTAAATTAGAGGAACCGTTTTTCAACATGATTTGGTTCAAAATTAAGAAAATCATTCTTAATTGAGGACAAATTTTTAGTGGAACAAAAAAAACATTTCATTCGACTAAAGAAATTTTCTTTGACTGATAGCCAGTTTCTGAGCCAGAACTTTGTCGCTCAAGAGCTGACACAAAAAAAATATTTGTCTTTAATTAGTGAAACTGTTCTTGAATCAAAAAAACTTTTTTTTTCTTTGATAGCTAGGTTCTAAGTCAAATTTTTTTCGCTCAAGAACCAACACTCAGCAACATTTTTTTCAATTAAAAAAAAACATTTTTTTTATATAATTTTTTGCTTTAAGCTAAGAAAAATGTCAAAATGAACGAAATAATTTTAAATTAAAGAAAAATTTTAATGGAAAAAAAACATTTTTTTTTTAATATAAAAAATTACTTCGCATCAAAATATATTGTTTTTTAATAAAGTAAACTTCTTGACTGATAGCCCGTTTCTGAGCCAGAATACATTTAGAAAAATATTTATCTTAAATTAGGGAAACCGTTTCTTCAACATAATTTTTTTTTCAAAATTAAGAAAATTATTTTTAATTATAGACGAATTTTTAGTGTAACAAACAAAAAACATTTAGTTGAATTAAAGAAATTTTCTTTGAATCAAACAGACTTTTCTTTCACTGATAGCCAGTTTTTGAGCCAGAATTTTTTTGCTTAGGAGCTGACACTTTGAAAAATATTTGTTTTGATTTAGAGAAACCGTTTCCTTAGCATCATTCTTTCATTTAACCAATAAGTAACTTCAAAATGAAGAAAATCTTCCTAAATTAAAGAAATATTTGCATTAGAACAGAAAAGCATTTCTTTGAATCAAAGAAACTTCTTTGAGTGATAGCCCGTTTCTGAGCCAGAATACACTTGGAAAAATATTTATCTTGAATTAGAGGAAGTTTTTGTTTATCATGATTTGTTACAAACTGAAAAAAATTATTTTTAATCAAAGACGAATTTTCTTTGAAACGAAAAAAATTTTCTTTGACTGATAGCCCATTTCTGAGCCAGAATACACTCAAAAAAATATTTATCTTGAAACAGACAAATCGTTTCTTCAACATGATTTGTTTAAAAATCAAGAAAATCATTTTTAATTAAAGACAAATTTTCATTGGAACATAAAAAAACATTTTATTAAACCAAAGCAATTTTGTTTAAACCAAAGAAATTTTCTTTGAACCAAAGAAACCTTTCTTTGACTAATAGCCCGATTCTGAGCCAGAATAACCAAAAAAAATATTAATCTTGAATGAGAAAAATCGTTTCTTTAACATGATTTTTGTTTAAATTGAGAAAATTATTTTTAATGAAAACAAATTTTCAGTGAAACAAGAGAAAAAATTCTATTGAACCAAAGAAATTTTCCTTGAATCAAAGAAACTTTTCTTTGGCCCGATTCCGAGCCAGAATAAAAAAAAATATTTATCTTGAATTAGAGAAAATGTTTCCTTGACATGATTTTTATTTAAACTGAGAAAATCATTTTTAATTATTGACAAATTTTTATTGAAACAAAAAAAAATATTCTATTGAACCAAAGAAATTTTTCTTAAATCAAAGAAACTTTTCTTTGACTGATAGCCCGATTCTGAGCCAGAATAAACAAAACAAAAAATATTTATCTTGAATAAGAGAAACCGTTTTTTTTAACAAAATTTTTGTTTTAATTGAGAAAATCATTTTTAATTAAAGACAAATTTTCAGTGGAACCAAAAAAAAATTTAATTGAATCAAAGAAATTTTCCTCGAATCAAAGAAACTTTTCTTTGACTGATAGCCTGATTCTGAGACAGAATAAACGAAAAATATATATATGCATCTTGAATTAAAGAAACTGTTTCTTTAACATGATTTCTTTTAAAATTAAGAAAATCAGTTTTAATTAAAGACAAAATTTCAGTAGAAAAAAAAATTTATTGAACCAAATAAATTTTTTTTAAATCAAAAAACTTTTCGTTTACTGATAGCCCGATTTTAGGCAAAAATAAACAAAAAAAATATTTATCTTGAATTAGAGAAACCGTTTTTTTTAACATTATTTTTTTCAAAATTGAGAAAATCATTTTTAATTAAAGACAAATTTTCAGTGAAACCAAAAACAAATTTCATTGAACCAAAGAAATTTTTCTTTGTATCAAAGAAACTTTTCTTTGACTGATAGCCCGATTCTGAGCCAGAATAAACAAAAAAAATATTTATCTTAAATTAGAAAAACCGTTTTTCTAACATGATTTTTTTCAAAAATAAGAAAATAATTTTTAATCAAAGACAAATTCCCAGTAGAACAAAAAAAAAACATTCCATTGGACCAAAGAAATTTTGATTGAATGATAGTCTGATTCTGAGCCAGGATAAACAAAAATAAAAACTATTAATCTTGATTTAGAGAAACCGTTTCTTTAACCTGATTTTTTTTAAGATCAAGAAAATCATGTGTTATTGAAGACAATTTTTTTTTTAATCAGAAATCTTTTTTTTAACATTATTTGTTTTAAAATCAAGAAAATCATTTTCAATTAATGACGAATTTTCAGTGTGACAAAAAAAAATGTCATCGAATCAACGAAATTTTCTTTGAATCAAAGAAACTTTTCTTTGACTGATATTCCGTTTTTGAGCCAGAATATACTCAAAAAAATATTAATTTTGAATCAGAGAAATCGTTTCTTCAATATGATTTGTTTTAAAATCAAGAAAATCATTTTTAATTAAAGACAAATTTTCAGTGGAACAAAAAATAAAAATTTCTTTGAATCAAAAGAAACTTTTTTTTGACTAATAGCCTGTTTTTGAGCCAGAATTTTGTCGCTCAAGAGCCGGCATTCAGAAAAATATTTTTCTTGAATTAGAGAAACCATTTTTTAAAAATAATTTGCTTATTTAACCAAAAATAACTTTAAAGTGTAAAAAATTATTTTAAATTCAATATAAATTTTAAGTGGACCAAAAAAAAGTATTTTTTCACACTAAAGAAATTTTTCTGATTCGAAAGAAATTTCTTTGGATAAAAAAAATTCCTTTTAATTAAAAAATATTCTTTAAATTAACAGAAACTTTTCTTTCAGTGATAGCCAGTTCCTGAGCCAGAATTTTGTCGGTTAAGAGCCAACAGTTAGAAAAATAGTTGTTTTTAAGTAGAAAAACTGTTTCTTTAAGGTAATTTTTTTCTTTTAACCGAAAATAACATTAAAATTAAGAAAATCTTTTAAATTAAAGACAATTTCTTATTTGAACAAAAAAAATTAATTAAAGAAATATTTGCATTAAAACAGAACACCATTTCTTTGATCTAAAAAAATTTTCTTTGAATCAAAGAAACTTTTTTTTTACTGATAGCCAGTTTCTGAGCCACAATTTTTTTGCTAAATCATTTCAAATCAAAGAAAAATTCTCAGTGAAACAAGAAGCAAACATTTCTTTGAATCAGAAAAAATGTATTTGAATCAAAAAAAATTTTTTGAATCAAAAGAAACTTTTCTTTGACTGATAGTCAGTTTCTAAACCAGAATTTTGTCGCTCAAGGGCCGAGAGTTAGAAAAATATTTGTCTTGAATTAAAAAAACCGAATCTGTAAAATTATTCGTTTATTTAACCAGAAATAACTTCAAAGATAAAAAATTATTTTAAGTTGAAGATAAATTTTCAGTGGAAACAAAAATAAAATATTTATTTAAACCAAAGAAGTTTCTTTAAATCAAAAAAACTTTCCTTTAAATAAAAAAGCTTTTCTGTGACTGATAGCCAGTTTCTGATTCAGAATTTTGTCGCTCAAGAGCCGACGCTCAGAAAACTATTTGTCTTAAATTAAAGAAACCATTTCTTTGATATAATTTTTTTCTTGTAGCTAAAAATAATTTCAGAATTAAGAAAATAATTTGAAATTAAAGAAAAATTTGAGTAGAACAAAAAAAAACATTTGTTTAAATCCAAAAAAAATTTTTTTGTAAGAAAATTTTTTTTTTAAACAAAATAAACTTATTTGACTAATAGCCCGTTTCTGAGCCAGAACGCACTCAGAAAAATATTTATCTTGAATTAGGGAAACTGTTCTTTAACATGATTTGTTTAAAAATTGAAAAAATCATTCTTAATTAAAGATAAATTTTTAATAGAACAAAATCAAATATTTCATTTAACCAAATAAATTTTCTTTGAATCAAAGAAACTTTTTTTTTGACTAATAACCTGTTTCTGAGCCAGAATTTTGTCGCTTAAGAGCCGATGCTAAGAAAACTATTTGTCTTTTTTAAAGAAACCGTTTCTTCAATATAATTTTTTTCTTTTAAACAAAAATAACTTGAAGATTAAGAAAATAATTTTGAATTCAAAAAAAATTTTCAGTGGAACAAAGAATAAAATATTTGTTTAAATAGAAACAAAAGAAGTTTCTGAGGCAGAATTTTGTCGCTCATGAGCCGACGCTAAAAAATCTCCTTTGAATCTTTTCACCAAAAGTAACTTCAAAATGAAGAAAATCATTTAAAAATAAAGAAAAATATTCTGTGTGAAAAAAAATTTGTTTGAATAAAAAAAAGTTTCTGAGCCAGAAGTTTGTTGCTCAAGAGCCGACACTAAGAAAAATATTGAATTAGAGTAACTGTTTCTTTAACATAATTTGTTTCTTTTCACAAAACCAAACTTCAAAATGTAGAAAATCATTTTAAATTTAAGAAAAATTTTAATTGCAACAAAAAGCCATTTCTTTAAATCAAAATAAACTTCTTTGATCAAAAAATGGTCTTCAAATCAAAGAATCTTTTTTCTTAATCGATTTAGCTTCATCTGATTTGAAGGATTGAATTAGTCTGGTGGCTGCCTTTTCAGAATTAAGTTTTCTTTACCTGGACGAGGTTGATAAAAACAATGAAGGCTACACTAACTTTTCCATAACAGTGACGATTGAAGTATATAAAGAACAAGTAAAGCCATAATCGCTTTCAGTTGCGGGCGTAACTTGAACCGTGACATTACCCAAGTGTGATAGTTTCGAGTAAAGTATTTTTTTTTTTTTTTTTTTTGATTGAGAAAAATTGATCTCGGGACTAATTTAACTGAATTTCGTTCGATAAGTGCAAGTTACATTCCCGAAATATTCGTGCCAGTGACTCGGTTCGAATCATTGACCTTCTACAAACTCGATTTCTTCTTGTTGCATTCCCAAGACATAAGGACTTCGGAGACAACTTTTTTCTTGCGGACTTGTTCATAAAGTACGAAATTTTTATCAAATTATTAGTCATTATTTAATTAAGATTTTTTTTATCAAACAAGCAAAAATTAATTAAATATTTATGAAAAATTGCTTGAATGAAACAAAGTTTGATTGACTTAACAAAATATTTGATTGACCTAACCAAATTTGTTTGTTGGATCGCAGGTCGCAGACTCTCCACACTATTTATTTAAGTTGAACATTATTATATGATTATATATTTATATATTATAATTGTAATAATATACAATAATAAAAAAATATTTGAAGAAATAATAATAGCTATAATAAAAGAAAAACCTGGCTTTAATAATAAAAAATAATATAATTATATATTACGTAACATAATTTCCCTTTTTTTTTTTAAATCCTGAGTGAAACTACTTTGTTAAAAATTAATTTTTTTGTTTGATGATTTATCATTTTAGTAGAGAAATCTCTTCTTCTTGTTTAAAATTTAACTATTTTTTTTAACGTTTTTAAATTATTTTCAAACTAAAAATGTAACTATTTTATGTTGATTGAATATTTATCTTCTTCAGTTGAAAATTCAACTATTTGTTTGAAAATTCATGTATTTTATTAAAAATAATCTTTTTTGGTAGAAAATTAATCTTTTTGGTTTAAAGTTAGTTTTTTTATTGAAAATTAATTTTTTAATTGCAAATTTGAATGTTTCATGTTTGATTGAACATCAGTCTTTTTCAGTTGAAAATTCAAATATTTGCTTGAAAATTTCTGGATTTTGTTGAATTTTGTTATTAGGTTAAAAATTACAAAATTTCGTTGAAAATTTGTGTCTTTTGTAAAAAAATATTCTGTTTTGGTAGAAAATTAGTTTTTTGATAATTAATTTTTCTTTGGTTGAAACTTTTTTTTTAATTGAAAATTACTTTTTTTAACTAACAATTTTACAAAATTTTTTGTCGAATATTTTTATTGATAGCCATTTAACCTTTTTGGTAAAAAATTCATTTGTTTGGTTTAAAATTTAACCGTTTGGTTGAAAATTTATTTTATTTGCTTGAAAACTCATTTCTCTAACTGGAAATTGAAGTATTCTATTTTTTGGTTTAAAATTCCATTAAAAATAAAAATATTTGGTTGAAAATTCATGTATTTTGTTAAAAATTAATTTTTCTTTGTTTAAAAATCAATTACTCTTATTAAAAATTAATTTTTTAAACTAAAAGCTTAAGAACATTTTTTTCGAACATTTTTTTATAGAAATTTAATCTTTTTAGCAGAAAATTCATTTTTTTGGTTGAAAATTTATTTTATTTGATTAAAAATTTATTTCTCTCATTTAAAATTAAATTATTCTATTTTTGTTGGGAATTTATCTTCTTTAGTAAAAAATTGATCTATTTGGTTGAAAATTTGCTTTTTTTTGTAGCTATATATAACCTTTTTGGTTGAAAATTCAACTATTGGGTTGAAATTTCCATTAAAAATTAAAATATTTGGTTGAAAATTGATGTATTTAATTAAAAATTATTCTTTTTTTGTATAAAATTAATCTTTTTAATTGAAATTTCATTTATTCGGTGAAAAATCAATTTTTAAAAATAAAAATTAATTTTTTTAACTGAAAATTGAATTATTTAATTTTTGATCGAATTTTTTTTTCAGACATTTTATATTTTTGGTTGCAAATTTAATTATTCAGTTTAAAGTTTACTTTATTTGTTTAAAAACTTATTTCTGTAATTGAAAATTAAATTATTTTATTTTTTGTTAAAAATTGATCATTGTTAGTTTAACATTTATCTACTTTGTTATAAATTTGTCTATTTTGGTGGAAAATAAATCTTTTTGTTTGAAATTTCTTTTCTTTGGTTGAAAATTATTTTTTTCTAATTGAAAGTTAATTTTTTTAACTGAAAATTGAACTATTCAATTTTTCGTCAAAGTTTTTGTTGACAGGCGTTCAATCTTTTTGGTTGAAATTTCTTTTCTTTAGTTGGAAATTAGTTTCTAAAAATTGAAAATTAATTTTCTTAACTAATAATTGGACTATTAAATTTTTCGTCAAAATTTCTCTTTGACAGGCAGTTTATCTTTTCGGTTGAAATTTCTTTACTTTAGTTGAAAATTATTTTTTTTTTTAAATTAAAAGTTAATTTTTAAACTAAAAACTGAACTATTCAATTTTTCATTAAAGTTTTTTTTAAAGACATTTAATCTTTTTGATTGAAGTTTCTTTTCTTTAGTTGAAAATTAGTTTTTTAAAATTAAAAATTAATTTTATTAACTGAAAAATGGATTATTCAATTTTCCGTCAAACTTTTTCTTTGACAGACATTTAATCTTTTTGGTTGAAAATTCATCGGCTTGATTGATAATTTATTTTATTTGGTTAAAGAATTATTTCTTTAACTTAAAATTAAATTATATTACTGTTTGTTGAAAATTTATCTATTTTTTAGAAACTTTGTCTTTTTTGGTAGCAAATTAACCATTTTAGTTAAAAATTCAATCAAAAACTAAAATATTAAGATTAAAATTTATGTATTTTTTTTAAATTAATTTTTTTTAATTGAAAATTAATTTTGTTCACTAAATTTTTTGTCGAAAAGTTTTTTTGTCTTCTTGGTTGAAAATTCATTTGTTTGGTTGAAAATTTAACTTTTTTGTTAAAAATTTATTTTATTTAGTTAAAAACTTATTTTTCTTTTTTAAAATTAGACTAATTTCTTTTTTGTTGAAGATTTATCTTTTTTAAGTTAAAAATTCATCTATTTTGTTAAAAAATTTGTCTTTTTTGGTAGTTATGTAACCTTTTTGGTTGAAAATTCATCTTTTTAATTGTAAATTAATATTTTTTAGTTAAAAATTCATCTATTTTGTTGAAATTTGGTCTTTTTTGGTAAAAAATTAACATTTTTGGATGAAAATTCTATTTAAAATTTTAATATTTGGTTGAAAATTCATGTATTTTGTTAAAAATTAATTAATTTTTTAATAATTTCTTTAACTTAAAGTTTAACTTATTTTTTTGTAGAACTGTTTTTTTTGTCAGACATTTAAACTTATTGGTAGAAAATTTATCTTTTTCAGTAAAAATTCATCTTTTTGGTTAAAAGTTAAATAAAAATAAAAAAAAATAAAAATAAATGTAAAATAAAATAATAATAATATAATCTTAATATAATAAAATAATGAAATTCATGTAACTTGTATTGAAAATGATTCTTTTTTGTTAGAAAATATATAATTTTAACTAAAAATTGAACTATTCCATTTTTCGTTGACCTTTTCTTTTTATAGAAATTTAATTTTTTTGGTTGAAAATTCATCTGTTTTGTTGAAAATTGAACTATTTTGTTGAAAACTTATTTTATTTGGTTAAAAACTTTTTTAATTTAATTTATTTTTTATCTTTAGTTGTTTTATCTTTTTTAGTTGAAAATTCATCTATTTTGTTGAAATTTTGTCATTTTTGGTAAAAATATAAACCGTTTTGGCTTAAAATTAAACTATTTGGTTTAAATGTATTTTTTTTATTTAAGATGCATCGTTTTTGTCAAAAGTTCATTTCTTTCGTTAAAAATTAAACAAATTTTGTCAAAAATTCGTTTTCTTTTTTGTTGAAAATAAACTTGTTATTGAAATTGCAGGTATTTTATTTTTGATATAAAACTGACCTTTTTCAGTGGAAAATTCACTTATTTTATCAAAAATTTGCTGTTTTAGTCTAAAATTCAATATTATCTTGGCAGAAAATGTATATTTTTGGGTTGTAAATTCAACTTTTTTTCAAAAATTCGTCTTTATGACTTGAACATTTAACATTTTTCATGAATTTTTTTTATTACCCATTGAAAAATCTTTCTTGGCTAAAAAATTTAACTCTTTTATTAAAATATTGTTATTTTTGGTTTATTTTAACAGTTTTTTGTAAATTTTTTTTTTTAATGTGGAAATATCAAGTATTACACTTTTTGTGTAGAATTTTTTTTTATCAAAGGTTTATCAGTTTAGTTGAAAATTCAACTGTTTTGTTGCAGATTCACTTTTTTTTTGTTGGAAATTAATTATTTCAACTGGAAATGTGATAATAAATATTTTAATTAAATTACATAAATTTCCAATCATATAGTGAAATTTACAAAGTAGGAAAGATTAATTTTTAACAAAAAATGAAATAGTTAGATTTTTATTATAAAAATTAATTTTCAATAAAAAGTAAACGAATTTTCTACATCACAGTTTAATTTCTGGCTGATTTTTTCAATTTCTAACACGCAAATTCTGATTTTTACCAAAAATTATAATGGTTGATATTTTAAACAAAAAATATCTTGATTTTAAATACAGTTAAAAATAACAAAAAAGGCGAATTCTTAACCTGATGCTTAAATTCTTAAATAAAACAGATTAATTTTCAATTATGCAGTCGTTTTATTAAGAAAAAAAAGATGTTTAAAAAATATTTTCTACCAAATAGTTGAATTTTCAACCAAGAAGATTAATTTTCTATCAGAAAATCCAAATTTTTAATATAATACATAATTTTTTAACGAAATAGTTAAATTGTCTACAAAAAACAATTCATAAATTTTTAAATAAATAGTTTGAAAAATGGATGTGATGTTAGTCCAGATTTTATTTAATTAATTTTTAGTTTATGTTTTTTTTTCGTTTCTAAAAATATTTAACTGTATATTAGAATTTCCTAACTACAAAATTTCAATTTTTAACCGAAAATGGAGTAAAAAGACCAATTTTCTGTAAAGCAGTTGAAATTTCAACCCGAGGATATAATTTTTCAATAAAATAATTAAATTTAAAAAAAAATTGTTAGTCAAGAAAGAAACAAAATTATTAAAATAAAATTTCCTCTTTTATCAAGAATGTTCAGAAAAATTTCGACATGAATTTCATAATGAAATTACATTGCTTTTTTGAAATTTACAAATTATTCAATATTCAAGATTTATAAATTTATTTTTATTACCTTGGAACATTTTTTGGAATAGTTCAATTTTGAAGATTTACAAATTGAAAATTCTTTTTTTTTATAATTTTGGATTAAAAATTATACAAATAATATAATTAAATTAAATTTTATCTTAAAAATATATCATTTAGGGCTGCAAATTCTTGTTTTGTAGAAAATTTGTCTTTTTGGTTTGAAAATGCAACAGTTTAGTACAAAATTCAAAGTATTTTTATAAATTTTTTTTTCCGTTAAATGAAAAATCTTTTTGGGTTGGAAATTCAATTATTTGGGTTGAAATTTAAATGTTTTGTGAAAAAATTCTTTTTTTTTTGGTTTAAAAATCAAAAAGTCATGCAGAAAATTCAACTATTTGGTTGAAAATTAATTTTTTTTTACGAAAATTCATGTTTTTAGGTTAAAAATTTAACTCTGTGATTGAAATTTAACCTTTTTTTTGCGTTTTGGATGTGAATTGAAAGTGACTAGGTGTTTTCGATAGTTTTTTGGCGCTAGGAATAATTTTGAAAAAATTGAGGTCAAAGTGTAAAAAAACGCTTTTTAGACCATATTTAAGAATTTATAGCGGTTGAACCTGATGTGCTAGATACTTCGAAAATATCTCGAAGTAAAGTTTAGACTTTGTATATTCAGGTGCACTGTTTAAAAAATGTTTCACTTGTGCCGTCAAAGCACTTATCAGCTTGGCCTAAAAAACGTTTTTTTGACACTTTAACCTCAATTTTTTTCAAATACAGACGTGATAAGCAATTTCTGAGACCGGATTCTTGTTCAGCGCCCAAAAATATATCGAAAACGCCTAGTCACTTTCAATTTACAAAATTAATATCACGTAATGTAATTTCATTTTTTGGTGTTATTTTCTGCTCATTATTTTAGTTTTTTATGTCTTGTTGGTTTAAAAATCCATTCCTTTTGGTAGAAATTTAATTTTTTTTTCGTTTAAAGTGCAACTGTTTGTTTAAAAATTAATCTGTTTTCGTTGAGAATAGACTGCTTTATTAAGAATTTAACTATTTGGTTGGAAATTTAAATTTTTTCTTGATAATTTATTATTTCGGATTGGAAATTTAACCGCCTTGTAGAAAATTCGTCTTTTTGGTTTAAAAATTCAACAATTTAGTGAAATATTCAATATTTGGTTGAATTTTTTTCTTCGTTGGTTGTAAAATATTTTTTGGTTGAATATTTAACTATTTGGTTGAAAATTTAACTTTTTTTTGAAAATTCATATTTTTGTGATGAGCATTCCATTGTTCGGTTGCAAAATAATTTTTTTGGCTCACTAATCAACTTTTTTTTGGCTGAATTCAACTGTTTTTAATCTAAGATTTTAATTTTTTGTTGTAAAAATATCAACTACGTAAATGTAACTAAACAGTTACATTAACAACAAAATAATTGAAATTAAATCAAAAGAGACGAATTTTCAACAAAATAGTTGAATTTACAACAAATAAACGAATTAAAAAAAAAGATTATACTTCAACCAAAAACAGATGCATTTTCAAACTAGTTGAAGTTTTAAGCCAAAAAGACGATTTTCCCAGAAGACAGTTGAATTTTTTAAAATAAAATAGATGAATTTTAAATCAAAGGTTGAACTTTCAAATCACAACAATGAATTCTGAACGAAAAATGTAATAGTTTATAAATTTTTAAAAATTAATAATTTGGAACCAAATAATTGCATTTTTAAAGTAAAAAAAAATAATTTTTAAGAAAAATGAAAAAGTTAAATCTTCAGTACACAAAAAGTAATTTACAATAAAAAAAATTAACGTATTTTCAACCAAAAAGATAAAATTTTTCCAAAAAGAAATGAGTTCTCAAACCAGAAAGACGAATTTTCAAATAATAAATTACATTTTTTTACATTAATTTTTAACCAAAAACATGATGAATTTTTAACAAAGGACATAACATTTAAACTAAAATAATGAATCCTTTAAAAAAATTTTTTGTTTACAGAGGTTCAACCTTAAAACAAGTAGTTTAATTAAAAAAAAATGAATTTGAAACGAATGATTAATGAATTAAAAATAGTTAAAACCTCAAGATAAGAGAAGATAAAAGTTCACTCAAACAGTTGCACTTTAATTGAAAAAATATTAAATTTCTACTAAAACAGATGAAATCTAAAAGCAAAAGGACGAATTTTAAAGTAAGAAAAATTGAATTTGAACGAAAAATGAAAGTTACATCCTCAGTTAAAAAAATTTAATTTTTAATCAAAGATTTTTTAAATAATTTTTATTAGAATAGTTAAACTTTCAACCAAGGAGATGAATTTTCAACTAAAACTATGAATCTTAAACTAGAAGTTACGTCTTTAGTCAATAAGAATTAATTTTTAATAAATAATAACGAATTTCCAACCAGCTAGAAGACATTTCAAACTAAAATTATGAATCTTCAAAAACAAAAATGATTTTGTTAACAAGGATTTAACGAAGAATTAAAAAAAAGATTTTAATTTCAAGTAAAAACAAAAAAATAAAATTTACAATTCAAAATTAAAACAACAGGAGAAAGCAACTTGTAATAAAGAAATATGAATATACGGCAAAATTTAAATTAAATTCAAAAGAATTCAAATGAATTTAGATGGATTTTAGGAAAAACGACAAGAATTCCATGAAATTCATAAAAATTCAAATAAATTGAAAACAATTTTAAATATAAAAAAATTAATTGAATTCAGTAACTTTAAAATGAGCTTAAAAAAATTCAAGCGAATTCAAAAGAATTTAATAATATGCCCAAGAATTTCATCCATTGAATTAAGTTGAATCAAATTAACTTAGAAGAATTTAAGTAAATTTAGGGAAACGAAAGAATTCGATTAAAGTCATGAAAAATCAAACTGAATTGAAAGAACAATCAAGTGAATTCAGAACAATTAAAAAATATGAAAAAATACATTGAATTGAGTAAGTTTGAAATGGATTTAGAAAGATTAAAGAGAATTTACAAGAATTCAGGATAAATTAATACTTGGTTAAAAGTTAAACTACTTTGTTCAAAATTCAATTTTTTGGTTGAAAGTTAAAAATTTGATTATTTGATGTTATTCTTTGTTCATAATTTTAAATATCAATTATTTTTTGGTTAATAATGTAACTATTTGATTGAAAATGTAACTGCTTGGTTGCAGGTTGGCTGAAAAATCTTTCTTGGGTGAAAATTCAATTATTTTTTTGAAAATTAACTTTTTTGTTGAAAATTCATCATTTCGGGTTGAAAATTCAACTGTCTTGTAGAAAATTCGTCTTTTTGTTTTGAAAATTATACAATTCAGTAACAATTTAACTATTTGGTTGAAATATTTATTTTTTGATAGAAAAGTGTTTCTTGACAGGAAATTTAACTGTATTTGATTGAAAATTTTTTTCTTCGTTGACTGAAAAATCTTTCTTGGTTAAAAAATTCAACTCTTTGGTTGGAAATTTATTTATTTCTTGAAAATTCATCATTTCGGATAAAAGTTTCTTGTCTTGTAGAAAATTGGTCTTCTTGGTTGGAAAATGCAACAGTTTAATAGATAATTCAAAATCTTTGTCTGAATTTTTTTTCTTCTTTGACAAAAAAATCTCTTTGGGTTTAAAAATTCAACTATTTGGTTTTAAATTCACTTTCTTCCTGAAAATATATTATGTCGGGTTGGAAATTCTTGTCTGGTAGAAAATTTGTCTTTTTAGTTTGAAAATGCAACAGTTTAGTAGAAAACTTAAAGTTATAGTTTAATTTTTTTCTCGTTGACTGAAAAATTTTTTTGGGTTGAAAATTCAACTATTTAGTTGAAAATTGAACAGTCTTTTAGAAAACTCGTCTTTTTCGTTTGAAATTTCAACACGTTATCAAAAAATTTAACTATTAGATTGACATTTCTTCTTTGTTAATAGGAAAATCTTTATGGTTGAAAATCCAACTATTTGGTTGGAAAATTAACTTTCTTCTTGAAAATTTATCAGTTTGGATTGGAAATTTTACTGTCTTGTAGATAATTGTTCTTTTTGGTTTGAAAATTCAACCGTTTAGTAGATAATTCAAAGTATTTGTTTGATTTTTTCTTCGTTGACTTGGAAATCATTCTTCCTCAAAAATTCAACTGTTTGGTTGGAAATTAACTTTTTTCTTGAAAATTCATCATTTTCGGTTAAAAATTTAACAGTTTTGTTGAAAATTCGTCTTTTTAGTTTAAAAATTTCACAATTCATTAAAAAATTTCAACTATTTGATTGAAATCTTTTCTTTGTTGATCGAAAAATCTTTCTTGTTTGGAAATTCTAATATTTGTTTTGAAATTTGATTTTTTCTTGAAAATCCATTATTTCAGGTTAGAAGTTCAACTATCTGGTAGAAAATTCGTCTTCTTGGTTTGAAAATTCAACAAATTATAAAGAAAAATTAACTATTTGGTTGAAATTTTTTCTTTGTCATATACAAATTTTTTTTTTGTTTGAGAATGTAGCAGTTTAGTAAAAAATTTTAAGTATTTGTTTGATTTTTTTTCTTCGTTGACAAAAAAATCTTTCTTGGTACAAAATTCAACTGTTCAGCTGGAAATTTACATTTTTCTTGAAAATTTATTATTTCGGGCTAGAAATTCTTGTCTTGTATAAAATTTTTCCTTATTTTGAAAATGCAATAGCTTAGTAAAAAAATAAAAGTATTAGTTTTTTTTTCGTGGACTGAAAAATCTTTCTTTGTTCAAAATTCAACTATTTGGTTGAAGATTTTTTTCTTCGTTATCTGAAAAATCTTTTCTGGTTGAAAATTCAAGTATTTCGTGGAAAATTTTTTTCTTCGTTGACTAAAAAATCTTTCCTTGTTGAAAATTCAACTACTTGGCTGGAAAATTTTTTTTTTCTTGAACATTCATAACTTCAGGTTGAGAAAATTCAACTATTTGGTTAAAAATTAACTTTTATCTTAAAAAGTTAGCATTTTGGGTTTAAAATTAAACTCGGTTGCAGAAAATTCGTTTTTTTTTTGTTTTGAAAATTAAACAGTCAAGAAGAAAATTCAACTCTTTCGTTGAAAATTTTTTTCTTCGTTTACTAAAAAATCTTTCTCTGTTGAAAATTCAACTATTTGGTTGGAAACTATTTTTTCTTGAACATTCATAATTTTGGGTTAGAAATTTAACTATTAGGTTGGAAATTAACTTTTTTCTTGTAATGTTGGCATTCTGGGTTGAAAATTCAACTCTGTTGTAGAAAATTCGTTTTTTTTTTTTTTTTTTTAAATCAAGCAATCAAGGCGAGAAAAATCAACTGTTTCGTTGAAATTTTTTTCTTTGTTAACTGAAAAATCTTTTTCTGCTGAAAATTTAACTATTTCGTTGAAAATTATTATTTTTTTTAACATTCATAATTTCGGGTTGGAAATTTAACTATTTGGTTGAAAATTAACTTTTTTCTTAAAAATTCAGCATGTTGGTTTGAAAATTCAACTCTGTTGTAGCAAATTCGTTTTTTTTTGTTATAAAAATTATACAATCAAATAGAAAATTCAACTATTTCGTTAAAAATTTTTTTCTTTGTTGACTGAAAAATCTTTCTCTGTTGAATATTCACCTTTTTGGTTGGAAATAATTTTTTTCTTGAACATTTAAAATTTCGGGTTGGAAATTCAACGATTTGGTTAAAAATTAACTTTTTTCTTAAAGAGTCAGCATTTTGGGTGGAAAATTCAACTCTGTTGTAGAAATTCGTTTTTTTTTTGTTTAAAAAATTAGCCAATCAAGTAGAAAATTCAACTATTTCGTTGACAATTTTTTTCGTCACTGAATGAAAAATCTTTCATTGTTCAAAATTCAACTATTTGGTTGACGATTTTTTTCTTCGTCAACCGAAAAATCTTTTCTTGTTGAAAATTCAACTATCTCGTTAAAAACTTTTTTCTTTGCTGACTGAAAAAGCTTTCTCTGTTTAAAATTCAACTATTTGGTTGGAAATAATTTTTTTCTTGAACATTCATAATTTCGGGTTGCAAATTCAACTATTTGGTTAGAAATTAGCTTTTTTCTTGAAAATTCAGCATTTTGGTTTGAAAATTCAACTCTGTTGTGGAAAATTCGTTTTTTTTTTATTTGACAGTTCAACATTTTATGAAAAAATTCAACTATTCGGTTCAATTTTTGTTTCTTTGTTAACTTTGTTGATAAAAAAATCTTTCTTGATTGAAAATTCAACTATTTCGTTTGAAATTTAATTTTTTTTTTTGAAAATTGAACATTGCGGGTTGTATATTCTTGTCTTTTTAAATTAATTTTATTTTTGTTTGATAATTTATATTTAATAATTTCATTTGTGGGTGTTATTTTTTTTCATAATTTTAGTTATTAATTCTTCTTTTTTGGTTAACAATGTAACTGTTTGGTAAAAATGTATCTATTTGTTTAAAAATGTAACTATTTGGTTAAAGATTGAGTTACTTTATTCCAAATTTATTTTTTAGCATTGAAGATTTATAATTTTAATTGAAAATTATCTCCTTAATTGGAAATTTAATTATTTTGTCGAAACTTCAACTATTTCGTTAAAAATTAAGTTTCTTGTCGAAATTTCACAAATTTGGGCTGAAAATTCAACTATTTGGTTGATAATTAATGTTTTTTGTTTAAGGATTCAAATATTTTGTAAAAAGATCGTATTTTTGGTTAAATTCAACTGTATTTTAAATTCAAATTTGTATCTTATGTGGGTGAAATAATTTATTAATTTTGTTGTTGAGATTTCATATTTTTTGGCTGAAAATTCAACTAATTGGTTCAAAGTTTAACTACTTTATTGAGAAATTATTTATTTTTTTTTTTGAAGGTTATCAATTTTATTTATTAGTCTTATTTTTCAATCATAATTTTAAAAAAATTAGTTAATATATTTCTAAATGATAATATTAATTTTTGTAAATAAATATCATTCTGACTTGAAACACGTAATTTTGGAAAATTATTTAATTGTTACTTGGTATAGGAAATTTTCTAAGAACATTATTAATCTGAACTTGGACGGGGAATAAATAAATGAAATATTTTTAAAATCCAGTAAAGAATTATAATTTTCACTTAAGCACAGTGGCCTTTTAAATCTTTCAAAATGTTCAGAAATCTCTTCAATTCTTTAAACTGAAAAATTAAAAAAAAAATTAACAATTGATGGGGAGAAAAATAGAAAATGACCGGGGATAAAAAATCATACATCTGTTTTATGTTGAATAATATTTACACCTTAAATTCAGAAATGAACTAAAATTCAGTAAAAAAAAATTCTGAAGTTAAGGTCAATATTAAATTTATAGAATTTAATCAACTATTAATTTTCTCTTATCAAAAAATTAAAATTATTATCCATTTTCAATTTTACCATTCCCTTTTTGTCTCCTTTTTCGAGTAATTTATTTATTATTAACTATAGTTCTATGTGTAAAATTTTCTAAATTTTCAAATTTCTGAATTTTTATTGAAATTAAAAAAGCGAGTAAATAAAATTGGAAAAATTATGTATTTATTTATTTTTGATGATAAACTAAAATTTTTTTGTTTTGCACGGATCAATTGATTGGATAGATACATTATTTTTTGAATAAAATATTGAAAAATATGTTACCATTAAAAATAAGCATGATCTGATATTTTAAAATGAAATTTCGTTCTTATTAAAGAAATAGCTTCTCTTCTCTGGCCCTAATTTTTCTATTGAGCCAAGTTTCTTATTTTTTCTTAACTAAAAGTTCACAGTACTGATAATTGA
>JAUELO010000179.1:2990346-3013434 GCA_032357855.1 Amphibolips quercusostensackenii | reverse complement strand
TCTATTATAAGCTTAATCTCCTCCTTATTTTCTTCCATCAATTCTTTTATCTCCTCTGACTTCTCCTGCATATCACCGTTCACATACACCCCCACTATCTTCCACCTCGTCCCTTCCATTTCTACTTCTACCACTATTAATCCCTCTTTTTGTTGTTTCATCTTTTTCTTATCCGTCCCTGTTATGCATTCTCTCCTTACTACCATCACTATTTCTCCCATTGCTCTGCCTTTTTTATTCTTCCTCTGTGCATTTTGCACCTGCCATTTATAACCTCTTGGTAGCCTTCCCCTTACTCTTTCCCATCCCATTTCATCTAGCCACGTCTGCATTATTACTACTACATCCCATTGTGCCAAATTGTTTATAAACTCCCTATCCTTACTTTCTAAGCCTGCTATATTTCAGTAACATATCCTCCATTCTTCCCTTCTTGCATTTCTCGTCTCTTTTAGTTTCATACTATTTCCTATTTTCCTATCTCCCGTTCCTTTCTTTCCTAGTTTCCCATCATCGCATTTTCTACTAACTCTTCCCTTTCTTCTTCCCAATCCAACCATATACCATCTATCTGTATTCTTCCATACTTAACCCATGTTATTTTTTCCTTACTTCTTTCCTCTTCCGCTATTTTTCTTAACTTATACTGCATATTCCTTTCTATTCATCTCAATTCATCCTCTATCCTCTCCAAACTTCCACATAACGCCCTCTTCTTTGTCATCACTTTTCTCTTATGTTCCCATTTCTTTAGTTTCACTAATACCATTACCTCTTCTCTTCGCGTTTCCCTTCCTACACTTCGCATTTCGTCTATCTCTATCTTAGCATCTATCCTTCTTAGCACATCTTCCACTCCTTTCCTCATTTCTTTCCCCTCCAATCTTAGACCCTTTATCACTATGTTTCTTTTTCTTATATATCTCTCTTCCCTTTCTATTTTTCTATCTATTTCTCTTAGCCTTTCCCTCTCCTTATTCCCACTCTCCCCACCACCAGACTCCTGGTTTAACTTGTTAATATTTATACTCCTACTTTCCAACTGTGCTACCTTTTTACTCGGCTCTTCTTGCTTTTCTAATCTTTGTTCTAATGTTTGCATCCTTTTTCCCAATTTTTCCCTAACTTCTTCCCATTTTCTCATCTCTTTTCTAGGCTCGGTCATTTCTTTCCTGATTCCTTATTTTATTTCCTCTCCTCTCTCTTCCTGCCTTTTTTCGTTCATTTGCATTAACACTATTATCATTTTACGCATTTCGTCTACTTTTAAATTTTCGTCTTCTCTCGGCTCTCTACGTTCAAACTTGTCTTCCTCTTTCCCCTTGTCTTTCTCCCCCGCTTCCTTCTGATCTTTTTCCGGCGGTGTTCTGATCATTTTCGCATTTTTAGGGTGGAACCTACTTCTACCTCATCTTCACTGCTTCCTCTCTCCGCCCTATCCCTCTTCCTATTCATGAACCGCTCGATTGAACCTACACTCTGCACCCTCAATCTCTCCCTTTCTATCGTTTTTTTATATATTCCCCTCCTTTTTTCCTCACGCTTCGGCGTACAGAAGACTTCCTCGTCTGAGTCCCCGCTATTCATCAAACTGATTTGTGGTATTCTCGCGTATCACCCTACGTAACTTGCGTAACTTCTGTCGCCACTGTACTACCGCACCCTGCGACCTTAAATTCTTCCGCGCTTCTCTCTACCTATCCTGCCCTGTCTTTGCAACTGGGCTGCACTGGTCTCCCCACCCCTGTCCACGCGGGAAACACCCCAACCTAACCTCTCAGGCCACACAAAACAAAATCAATCGCTCACTATATCATTCACTTCTTCACTTCTATTATCTTCAACACGCAATCTTTCAATTACAAACCTTTCCTTCACACTCTGAACATTAACTCGCCTCAAATCTCACTGCAATTTACCAAAATCAGCACCACACATTTACCGCTACCAAACACTTTCATGCCGGAAACGGAAGTCAAATTTAAGTATGTTTTTTTTTGTTAAATTTATCTTTTTTATTTAGAAATTTAACTACTTGAATGAAAATTCATTTTTTTTCTGTAAAAAATTAATTTTTTAGTCGAAAATTTAACTGTTCCATTCTTGGTTGAAAATTTATGTAATTTATTTTTTTTATGTAATTTATAATTCAACTCTTCTGTTTCGAAATTTATCTCTTTCGCTAAAAAATAAACTATTTTGTTAGAAATTCGCTTTTTTCGTTGAAAAATTAATTTTTTAACTTAAAATTTAACTATTGTATTTTTTGTTGAAAATTTATTTTTTTTATTTGGAAATTCAATTACTCAAATAAAAATTCATCTTTTTGGCAGAAAATATTTATTTTTGATTCAAAATTCATCTGTTTGGTTAAAAATTAAATTATTCTGTTAAAATTTTTTAATTTTTTAATTTAGAAATTCAACTACTTGAATGAAAATTCGTTTGCTTCTTTTTTAGAAAATTAATCTTCTTGGTTAAAAATTTATTTTTTCAGTTCAAAATTTGACACTTCCGTTCTTGGTTCAAAATTTATCTTCAAGGATTAAAAAATTAATTTTTTATAGAAAATGCGCGTTTTTGACTTGGTCATTCAAAAAAAAATTGAAAATTTTTTTTTTCGACTGAAAAATCTTTGTTATTAAAAAATTCAAGTCCTGTGTTGAAAATTTATCTATTTGTCTAAAATTCAAACTAATTTATTGAAAATTCGTTTTTTTGTTGGAAAATCAATTTTTTAAGTGAAATTTTAACTATTCTATTTTTTGTTGAAAATTGATCTTTTTCGTTTAAAAACTCAACTACTTAAATGAAAATTCGTTTATTTTTTGTAGAAAATGAATCTGCTTGATTGAAAATTCAACTATTTGGTTAAAAGTTGAAATACTTGATTAAAATTTTATTTTTTAGGTTGAAAATTTAACTAATGCATTTTTTGTTCACAATTTATATTTTTTATTTGGAAATTCTACTAATTAAATAAAAATTTTTGTAGAAAATGAATTTGCTTCGTTAAAAATTCATTTTTTTGGTTAAAAATTTAACATTTTTGTTGAAATTTCATCTTTTTGGTTGAAAATGTAAGTATTTTGTCAAAATTCGTTTTTAAAAATTGAAGTTTAGTTTTTGTAATTATAATTGATTAAAAATTGATCTGTTTTGTTGTAAATGCAATATTTTTACTTGAAATGTTAGAAATTAAAAGCATTTTAAATTAAAATTAATTTAGTACCAACATTAAAAAAATTTTCTGTTGCCCTGACATCACTTCATTAAACTATTTTCTAACCATACAAAGTTTTATTGATGTGTTGACCTACTCCTAGTCAGTAGAGGATGGCAAAAAATCTATTTACTTTTCATTAGCTTCTTCTCTTAAACCATAGTGATCCTGACATTAAACGTCTCAACTTTAACGAAAAAATCTCAAGGATTTTAAAAAAACTACTTTAAATCTATTTTTAACCTATTTTAAAAGTATTGAAAACAAACTTTAATGTTTTCCCTATTTAGTCTATATAATTGTTAAATTTTCAGTTAAAAAAATGAAATCACAACAACAAAAAAAGCGAATTTTCAACAAATTAATTTAGTTTTTAATCAAAAAGATGAATTTTCAACGTAAATCATGATCCTTTAAACCAAAAAATAAATTTTTAATAAAGTATTTCAACTTTTAACGAAGTAGTTAAATTTTCAACTGAGTGGATTTCTTTCCTACAAAAAAATGAATGTTCATTCAAGAAGTTAAATTTCGAAATAAAACATACATTTTCAACAAAAAATAGAATAGTTAAGTTTTCAGAAAAAAAACGAATTTTCAACAAAATAATTCAATTTTCAATCAAACAGATGAATTTTGAACCAAAAATAATTATTTTCTGCCAAAAAGACGAATTTTCATTTGAGTATTTGAATTTACAAATAAAAAATAAAAAATCTTAAACAAAAAAAATAGTTAAATTTTCAGTAAAAACATTAACTTTGTAACAAAAAGATCGAATTTTTAAGAAAATATTTTAATTTTTCACCAAAGAAATACATTTTCAACATGACAGTTGAATTCACAACAAAAAAAAGATTTTTCAGTCATAATTAAAAAAAAATTCAATTTTTGTTTTTAATTTTTAAGTCAAAAACAAGTCTTTTCTAACAAAAATGCAGTTTTTAATCCTAAAATATAAATTTTCAACCGAAAATAGAACAGTTACATATTCGACTAGAAGAATTAATTTTCTACAAGAAAAATGAATTTTTATTTAAGCTGTTAAATTTCAAATAAAAAAGATAAATTTTCAACGATAAATATAGTTAAATTTTCAGTTAAAAAATTAACTTAAGACTTTAACCCAAAAAATAAACTTTTAATAAAGTACTTTAATTTTTAAGTAAGTACTTAACTTTTCAACGAAGTATATTTCTTTTCTACGAAAAAAACTAATTTTCATGTAAGTAATTTAATTTCCAAATAAAAAAGATAAATTTTTAACAAAAAATAGAATAGTTAAATTTTCAGAAAAAAAAACAAATTTTCAAAAAAATAATTCAATTTTTAACCAAACAGATGAATTTTGAACCAAGAAGATTAATTTTCGGACAAAAAGACGAATTTGCATTTGTGCACTTGAATTTCCAAATGAAAAAATTTTAACAAAATATACAATTGTTAAATTTTTAGTTTGAAAATTACTTTTCCAACAAAAAAAGCGAACTTCCAACAAAATTGTTAACTTTTGAACCCAAGAGACGAAATTTCAAAATAAGAGTTGAATTTTCAACCAACAGAGATTTTTCGGTCAAGAAAGTGAAAAAAATTTTCAACCAAAAATGGAACAGTCTAATTTCCGAATAAAAGAAATTAATTCTTATCAAAAAAGATTTATTTTCAAAAAAGAAAAATTAATTTTTATTTAGGTAGTTGAATTGCAAAATGAAAAAGATAAATTTTTAACAAAAAAAACCCCGAATTTTCAAGGAAAAATTTAATTTTTAACAAAAAATACAATAGTTACATTTTCAGATAAAAAATTAATTTTCCAACAAAAAAGAGAACTTATAACAAAATAGTTTCATTTTTAACCAGAGAGGTAAATTTTAAACATTAGAGTTGAACTTTTACCCAACAAAGATTTTTGAGTCAAAAAAGAAAAAAAACATTCTTTAAATTTTTAAGTAAAAAACACTCATTTTATAAAAAAAAAAATAAGTTTTTATTCCTAAAATATAAGTTCTCAAGCAAAAATGATATCGTTGAATTTTTGACTAAAAAAATTAATTTTTAAGCAAGAAGATTAATTACCCTCCTCCCCTAAAAACAAAAAAGAATTTTTATTAATGTAGTTGGACTGCCAAATTAGAAAAGTTAAATTTTCAACGAAATATAGAATAGTTAAATTTTCAGCAAAAAAACAAATTTTCAACAAAATCATTTAATATTTAACCAAACAGATGAATTTTGACCAAGAAGATTAATTTTCTGCCAACAAGACAAATGTTAATTTGAGTACTTGAATTTCAAAATAAAAAAAAATTTAACAGAAAAAACAATAGTTAAAATTTCAATTAAAAAAAGAACTTTCCAAGAAAAAAGCGAATTTTCACAATAAGAGTTAAATTTTTCACCAACAAAAAAATTTCCAGATAAGGACGAAAAAAAATTTTTTTTTTTTCATTTTCAAGTCAAAAACTCGTATTTACAAAAAAAAAACAGTTTTTAATCCTAAACTGTAAATTTTAAACCAAAAAGGGCCAATTAAATTTTGCACTAAAAAATTAACTTTTAGCCAAAAAGATTAATTTTCTAGAAAAAAAAAAATTTATTTGAGTATTTAAATTTCTACAAAAAAACTATATATTTTTAACAAAAAATAGCATGCTGAATTTAATTTTCAAGCAAAAATAGAATAGTTAGATTCCTGATTAAGAAAAAATTTATTTTGAACCAAAAAATATGAATTCTTAACGGAAAATGTAACAGTTGATATGTAAACAAACAAAAAATTTCTTTTAAATCAAAAACAATCCAATTCAACCAAAATAACAAATTTTTAATCAAAAAAAAATTGTCAATCAAGAAGGAAAATATACTTCAACTAAATTGTTGAATTTTTAAACCAAAATGAAAAATTTTGTGAAAAAAAGTTGAAGTTATATTTCAAATATATAAATTTTACACAAAAAATTAATTTTTAATCAAATTATTCAATTTTCAATTATATTTTTGATTGAGAAATCATCGTTTTGGTAAGAAAATTAAATATTTTATAAAAAATCAATGTTTTAAATAAAAATTAAACTGTTTTATAGAAAATTCGTTTTTCTGTCTTGCAAAATTCAACATTTTGGATAAGCTTTTCTCTTTGTTGATTAAAAAATATTTCAAAATACTAAATAATAATAAAATAAAATTCAACTTTTTTGATGACAAAATTTTAGAGACTGAAATTGTTGAAAACTTTTAGTTAAAAATTCTTTTTTTTGGGTAAAAATTAATCTTCTTGGTGGAAAATTTATCTTTTCGGTTGCAAATTAATTTTCTTTCATAACAAATTTGAGTATTTTGTTAAAATTTTTTTTTTGGTTTTGAACATCATTTTTTAGACTAAAAATTGAAGAATTTCATTTTTGGCTGAAAAGTGATCTTTTTTAGTCGAAAATTCGTGTTTTTTTGGGTAGAAAATTCGTTTTCTTCGTCAAAAATTTATCTTCTTCGTTCAAAATTAAAGTATTTGGTTCAAAATTCAATTTAAATTTTGAATATTATAATAAAAAATCATCTTTTGGTTTTAAAATTCAATAATTTAAATCAATTTTTTTTTAATTCCAATTTTATGTTTTGGTTGAAAATTCAACTATTTTGTTGATTATTCATCTTTTTGGTTTGATAATTCATCTTTATCTGTAAAAACTTAACCTTTTGGTTCAAAATGCAACTATCTGTAAAAAAATATATATTCGGCTCGAAAATTAAAAAATTTAGTTAAAAAAACTATTTGGTTGAAAATCTATCTATTTTTTAAAAATTCGTCTTTGTTGGTTAAATACAACTGTTTTTTACTTTAAAATAAATCTTTTTTGCAATGTCAACTACTGAATTTTTCGTTAGTAATTTTCATCTTTTTAAATTGCCAAATTAATAATTTTTTTGAAAATTCAACTATTTTATAGAAAATTCGTCTTCCTTGCATGAAAATTCAACATTGTGGAAAATGTATGTAACTTGTGAATTAATTTTTCTGGTTGAAAATTTAACTATTTTGTTGAAATATCAGGTTTTTTGTTAAAAGTTCATACATTTGTCTTGAAAATTCAACCTTTGCGGGAGCAGGATATGATAATTATAGAAACTTAAAATATTTGTTCGTTCTTTTGAGTAGAGAAATCGTTACGAAACTATAAAATTTATTATTGACGTGACTGAGCCTCAAGCAAAAAATAATTTCTTGTTCCAAGATTGTAGCAATTTTATTTGAAAGTTTCTGTAAATTTGAATGCAATTCGAAATACAGTTCTGATAATTAAATCATTACATTTTCAAAATTATTGTAAACAGAAAGAAATACTAAAATAAAACTAATGTTTTTCGAATAAATAAATAATTCAAACTAATTAAGGAAACAAATAGGTCATATATTTTTAAATTGCCTTTTCAAGATAAAACTCAAGAATAAAGTTTCTACATAAAAGTTTCCTAGAAATATTTTAAATAAGTTTTAACCAAACAGGAAAATTTGAATTAATACTTTTTAAAAATTAATTTAGAGAAAATATTTAAAAATATTTTAAAAATATTTTAATTGATTTCCTAAAATTTCGTAAAAGAATTTAAAAGACTGGAAAGCAAAAATGGTCAATTTTGCAAGATTACAAGAATGTTGAAGAAATTCAAATACGTTTAAAAGAAATTTTCAAGTTTTAAAAGAATACAAAAATAATTTTATTATAAAAAAATGTAGATTTTTGACTCTGTTTTTGAAGTTTTTGGACAAAAAATTTAGAACCTTTTTAAGAATTTTGAAAGGTTTCAAGAAAATAAACAAGTTTTCTTCAGATTTCTCGGAACATTTTTAAAGATTTTTTATTTTACAATTTTTTTTTGAAAATTATTTTTGAAAAAATTTTTTTAATCATATTTATCATTAATTTATTTATTATATAAATATTTATTAATATTAGATAAGGTTTTAAAATATTCCAAAAGATTTCCAAAATTATCAAAGAAAAATCTGGAAGATTTTAGGCAATTTTTTTAATTTTAGAGCTTTTTTCAAAATTTTAGAAAAAATTCGAATTGTTTTAAAGGAAATTAAAAAGTTTTCAAAAAATTTCAAAAATAATAAAATATTTTTAAAAACGTAAAAAATGTAAATTTTTGAAAATTTTATAATAAAATTTTAAAATTGTTGAAATACTTCAGAAGGTTTGAAGATAATAAAACAAATATCTCAAGATGTTTAGGAATATTTCAGTAATTTTTTATTTGAAAAAATAAATTTCAAGAGAATATTCGAAAATATTTTAAAAAGATTTTATATGATTTCCTCAATTTTCGGAAAATAAAAGAAAAAAAAATATTTTAAAGCTAAATTTTCCAATTTTGCAAAATTACAAGATTTAAAAGGATAGAAATATAATTTGATTAAATACAAAATGCAGATTTTTGAAAATTTCGAACAAAAAATTTGAAAGCTTTTAAAGAATTTTGAAAGATTTTAAAAGAAAAAACAAATTTTCTGAAGATTTCTCGTAAAATTGTAAATAAATTTTTTATTTGAAAAAATGTATTTTGAAAAAATATTGAAAAAGATCTTAAAACATTCCGAAATATATCCAAAATTATTTTTTTTTAATCTGGAAGATTTGTGAAGGCAATTTTTGAAATTTTGCAGATATTTGTCAAAGCTTTATGAAAAAATACGAAAAAAAATCATTTTTTAAAATATTCAGAAGTTATTAAAAAATTTCCAAAAACTTAGAACAAAAGGTAGATTTTGGAAGATTTCGAAATAAAATTTTGAAGTTTTTTAAAGAATTTGAAAAGTTTCAAGATGATAACAAAATTTGCTTTAGACTCCTAGAAATATTTAAAGTGATTCTTTTTTTCAACTAATTTTAAGAGAATATTTAAAAAGATTCCAAAATTGTCCAAAATGAATCCGGAAGTATTTGAAACAATTGTAGGAATAATTCGAGTCAGTTTAAAAGATACTTAAGAATTTTTGGAATTTTAAAGATTAAAAATATTTTAAAACTTTAAAAGATTTCTGAAAATTTATCAAATATTTTTAAAATTTTTTCTAAGCGTGAAAAATTCTTCAATCTCTTCTAAATTACTCAAATTTTTTCTAAAATTTTGTAAAATCCTTAAAAATAAGAAAAATAAAATATCCTTAAAATTATAATATGATTAAATTTTTTTTTATTCTGGACTGAAAAATCGTTTTTGGTTGCAAAGACAACAATTTTGTTGGAAATTTTTTTATGGTTCAAAAATTCATCTCTTCTGTTAGAAATTTGATCTTTTTTTTATTAGAGTTGCAAATGTTTGGTTTAAAACAAAAGTCTTTTTTAGCTGAGTATTTAACTATTTTGTTAAAAAAATTTTCTTTTTTTGCAGAAAATTTAAAACAATAAAAAATTAGAACAATTATTTCTGAAATTCAGGCTTTAAAAATGATGAGATTTTAGAACTAGGCATCGAAAATTTAATTATTTTTTTATTTTAAAATGTTCCAAAATATTGAAAATTTCAAACTCAACTTAAAAAAAAAACAATTTCTAATTTAAATGCTTAAAACTGTACAATTTCAAAATTTGGTGCAATCTCGTTTTGTATTCTTTTTTTATTTTTTAATTTTCAATGCAATATATTAAAATTGTCCGATTTTCAGTTGAAAATCTTAAGAATGGATTATTTGAAATTAAAAAATATGTAATTCTAAATAAAAATTTAGCGATTTTAATTTAAAAAATTACAAATTGTGTTTCTTTAAATTAAATTCAGAATCATTTTTTCAATTTTTTAATTTTCCCTTTTATAAGTTTTAATTTTATCAATAAAATTCAAATAGTTTAAATCTCAAATTTATAATTAACAATATGGAAAGTTTTTATCTTGTTTAGACTCGTTACATTTTCAACGTTTCGTAGCAGATTTTTTTCATTTTCAAAGTTTGCAATTTAAAATTATGTAATTTTTATTTTTAAAGTTTTTTTATAATAATTTTTTTATTTAAAATTGTGAAATGTAAAAAGTTTGAAATTTAAAACATTCAATTCAGTTTTAAATTTCAAATTATCAAATTTTAATCGCCTCGGATTGAAAATTATTTAAATCAAAAAGTTTTTAACTTTAAATTATTCAATGTTCAACGCTTTCAATTAAAAATAATACGATTTTAATTTATTTTAATTTTAAGGTATGCAATTCCCAAAATTTTAATTTGAAATTATTTTATTTCGAAATTTTTCAATTTAAAATAAATTGTTTTAATTTTGAGCGCTTTAAATTGAAAAATATACAATTTCAACTTTTCTTTAATAAAATTTGTAAATTTTCAAAATTTGAGCATAAAATGTTTTAATTTTGAGAGTTTCTGCTTAAAAGTTATTTTATTTCAAACAGTTTTAATTTAAAATTATTCAATTTTCAACTCGTTTATTTATAAATGATACAAAGTTGAAAAAACGCTTTTTATTCGAAATTAATAATTATTGTTTTTAAAAGTTTTGCACATTATATTTTTTCGAATTCCATGAGGGATTTTTAAATTTTTTACATTTTTAATGTTAGAAAAATTAGAGGAAGGATTATAAATTTGTTTTTACAAACAGAAAGGAAGAAAAATTCTTTTTATAAAAAAATGCTATATTTTAAAATGTTAAATGGTTTTTGTCATTAAAGATTTTTTTTTCAAATTGCATATACTTAGTTCGTTGGAAATCCATTCACGACAATATAAAAAATTCAAAAAAAATAAAATTGGGTAAATAAACAATTTGTATCTGTTTAAAATCATTCTCATAATCAAGAATGTTTTCTATTTAAAAAAATATAATCATTGATAATTAAATCGTGATACTGATCAGTATAATTATAGTTATAGTGGTGTAACGATATATTGTTTTTTAAGTTGTAATTTATTTATCAATAATTTATTAAAGTGCTCTAATATTGCTATATTATAATGTAACAAAAAAGTTAAAACATTGATTTGTTCACAGTTGTGAAAAAATCCTCGCTACCTGCTGGGATTCGAACCCACGCAGGTCTTCAGATTGCCGGTCCGAAAGAGAGCGTTAATTGAAAAGGAAAAACGCAAAGAAACAGGGAGAATACCGTGATTCTTGTGAAATATGAAATGAAATAAAACTACTGATTGTTAGGAATCAGAGTCGTATCTTCATTAGTGATAGTAGATAATGCAGAATATGTGGATTCTGAGTAATGTGATTCAAGGTCAAAACAATGGCGGATATGATCTACTAATTAAATAACCCATGCACTTGTAAGTCGATTGCCGGTTCGAAGGTTTTACGAGTTAAATTGTGTAATCAGGAGCGCGTGAATTTCACCTTTCTAGGCCACATCTACGTGCTCATTATAAACTTCACAATTTTTTATAATGTTCCTAGTAAACTCTGTGAGTCACACTTAAATTAATTTTGTTGATCATTTACAAAAAAAAAAAGAAAAAACACGCACCGATTACAAGAAGTGTGTTAATTTATTATACTTCGTAAATAAAAACTGGAAGCTGATTTAAAAAAAAAAACGAATTTGAAGGGTAAATAAGTATAATAAATAATTTAATTTGAAACGTTTTAAATTCCTACCATTCACGTAAAAAAGATTATTTTTTTAAACAAATAGTTACATTTTTGACCAAAAAGAAGAATTTTCAAACAAGAAGATTAATTTTCAACTAATAAATAACAAGTTTAAACTTAAATAGAACAGTTAAATTTTCAGTTAAAAATATTAATTTTAAATCAAAAAAACAACGAATTTTTATCATATTAGTTAAATTTTCAAACAAAGAGATGAGTTATGAACCAAACAGGATTTTTCACTAAAATATGGTATTAAATTTTGTTAAACAAATGGAAGTGGATAATATATTAAATAAAATTTTAAACGTTTTTAATTTCTTACATTTAACGTAAAAATGTTGCACTTTCAACAAAATAGATACATTTTTAACCAAATAGTCGAATTTTTAACGAAAATTAGAATACGTGAATTTTCAGGTAAACAAATTAATTTTCCATAAATTGAAAAAAAATTGAAACAAAATACTTCAAAAATCCGGAGATTTTAGAAATATAGTGTTCACAATTTTTTATCCAAAATTATGAATCTTTAAACACATAAAATGATTTTTCAACAAAGTAGTTCAACTTTCAACAGGGTATTTGGATTTTTAAACAAATAGTTAAATTTTTAACCCAAAAAATGAATTTTCAACCAAAATTGAAATGCTTAAAATTTGTGATATACAAAATTTTGCGATAAACCAAAATAGTTGTATTTTCTACTGATGTGATGCCATTTTTATAAAGCAGTTCAATTTTGAACCAATTAATTAAATTTTTAACAAGAAAAATTGAATTTTCAACCAGGATTTAAATACTTTAATTTTCAAATAAAAAATCAGATTAATAATAAATATTTTTCAGAAAAATATTTCCATTTTCAACCGAAAGATTAAATTTTAATCTGAAATGATGAATTTTCAACCAAATAAAAAAAATTAATGATAGTATTTTTTTACTAAAATTTTTTTTTTAATTCAAAATCTCACTTTTTTTGGGGACCCTAGGTAATACAATTTAATTTTCAGAAAAAATCGAATGATAAATCGTTGACCAAATAAAATTTGTTTAAACTAAGTAATTTGATTTTAATATCAAAATAGTTGAATTTTCAACAAAAATTGAAACAATTAAATTTTAAGGTAAAAAATTAACTATAAGCAAAAAAACGAATTTAAAAGAAAACAGTTGAATTTTTAGCCAAGTGGTCGAATTTTAAATTCAGAAAGATTTTTCAAGTAAGAAAAAAAATTTCAGCCAAACTGTTGAATTTTCAACCAAAATTAAAGCACTTATATTTTCAGGCATAAAAAATTAAATATCAAAAAAGAAAAACGAATGAAGAAAAAAAAGTTCTACTCTCAAATAAAAATATTAAGCTTTATATATAATAAAAAAATTTTTTAAATTAACTTTAAGCAAAGCTGTTTCACCTTTAGTTGATTCATTTAATTTTCAAACAGAAAAGTAAAATTTCAACCAAAATTGAAATAGTTTAATTTTTAGACAAAAAAAATAGTTTTTAACAACAAAACAAAAACGAATTTTCATCTAAATATTTTAATTTTTTACTCGAAAATATAAATTTTCCAGAAAAAAACTTAATTATCAACCACACAGTTAAATTTTTAGGTAAAAAAATTAATTATAAACAAAGAAAAACGGATTTCCAACAAAATAACAAGCAGTTTAATCTTTTGCCAATTAACTGAATTTTCAATTAAAAAAGTTGAAATCTTAACTAAAATTGGAATAGTTTTTTCTTCAGATAAAAAACTAATTAAAAAAAAGGAATTTACGTCAAAATATTTTCATTTTAAACCGATCGTCAGACGAAGAGAACAATTTTTATGTAATATGATAAATCCTCAACTGAAAAAATGAATTTTTAACCAAGGAGTTTCACTAATTTTTACTATTTTTTTCACTTTTTCCATAATTAAATTTTTATAAGAATTCAGTTATTAAATTTAAGCTCATTAATTAATAAATTACTTATAATAATATAGATGAATTATATTACTGTAAATTTCAGTAATATTTTCTTAATTTAAAATAATCGAAAATATTAATTTTCCACAAAAAACCTAACTATCAACAAGACAGTTGAATTTGCATTAAAAAAATTTAATTATTATTTTTCACAAAGCAGTTCAACCTTTGGCCAATTAATTGAATACTCAACCAAAATTAAAAGAGTTTTATCTTCAGATAAAAAAATTAATTTTCAACAAAAAAAGGTATTTTCATCAAAATATTTCCATTTTCAACCGAGGAGTTCGAACTTTTATGTAAAATGATGAATGTTCAAAAAATAAAATTAATTTTCAACCAAAATTGAAATAGTTAAACTTTCAGGTAAAAAATTAATTATGAACAAAACAAAAGGTAATTTTTAACAAAATAGTTCCATTATCCACTAAAGAGATTAATTTTCATCTAATATAATAAATCTTTAGTAAAAAAATTAATTTTTGACAAAGCAGTTCAACCTTTACAAACTAATTGAATTTTCAACCAAAAAATAATCAAAATTGGAATAGTTTTATCTTCAAATAAAAAATTAGTAATCTACAAAAAAAAAAAATTTTATCAAAATATTTCTATTTTCAATAGAAGATTTGAATTTTTATCTAAAATGATGAATCTCTAACCAAACAAATGAACTTTTCACTAAAATAGTTGCATTTTTAGCCAAAATTAAAATAGACAAATTTTCAGATAAAAAAATTAATTATGAACAAAAAGAATAAATTTTTGACAAAGCAGTTTAACATTTAGCAAAATAATTTCATTTTCAACCAAAAAATTAAATAATGAACCAAAACTGGAATAGTTTTATCGTCAAATAAAACATTAATTTAAAAAAAAAGTTTTTCACCAACAAAATAAAATAAATTTTCTACCAAAATATTTGAATTTATACCCAGAATAAAAATAATTAAATGAACAGATAAAAAAATAAATTATGAACAAAGAAAAATGAATTTTAAGCAAAATAGTTCTATTATCAACTGAAGAGATCAATTCTCAATAAAATAATTCCATTCTCAATTGTAGAAATAAATTTTCATTTAATATGATAAATATTCAACTAAAAAAAAAATGAATTTTATAGCAAAGCAGTTTCTCACTTAGCCAGTCAATTGAATTTTTGAACAAAAGTTCAATTCTGACCCAAAATTGGAAACGTTTAGTTCTTGGATAAAAACTAAAAAAAAACGAACTTTTAACAAAATAGTTCCACCTTTAGTCAATTAATTGAATTTTTAACAAAAAAAGTTGAATCCTCAACCAAAATTAGAACAGCTTAATTTTCAGACTAAAAAATTAATTTTCAAAAAAAAATTTTGCTAAAAATATTTTCATTTCAAATGAAAAGTTGAATTTTTATTATAAATAATAAATCTTCAATCAAACAAAATAAATTTTAACAAGAATTGGAATGGTTAAATTTTTAGGTAAAAAAATTATTATCAACAATAAAAAACGAATTTCCACCAGAATAGTTTCATTCTCAACCAAAGAGATGAATTTTCATCTAATATTATGAATTTTTGAGCCAGTTAGTGCATTTTTTTAACAAAAATTGGAATGGCTAAATTTTCAGGTAAACAAATAAATTTTCCAGAGAACAAAAAGAAATTAAACAAAATAGTTTCATTCTCAACTGAAGAGAAGAATTTTGCTTTAATATGATGAATCCTCAACTAAAAAAATTAATTTTTAACCGAGCAGTTTTACCTTCAGCCAATTAATAAAATTTTCAATCAAAAAAGTTTAATTCTCAAACCAAAATCAGGAGTTTCATTTGCAGATAAAAAAATTAGTTTGAAAACAAATAATTTTCATCAAAATATTTCCATTTTCTCTCCGAAAATATAAATTTTGAACAAAAAACCTAATTATCAACCAGTCCGTTCAGTTTTTAGTAAAAAAAAAAATAATTATCAACATATAAAAACAAATTTTAAACAAAATAGTTCCATTATCTACTGAAGAGATGAATTTTTATCGAACCATATTCCACAAAATTTAATGACTAAATAACAGGTTAAGAAAGGAGGTTAAGAAATATTTTTTCACTAACTTCTTCCCTAGAATCGTTTTATAAATAAAAAATAAAATTTTGAAAATAAAAAAGTAAATTTAAAAACCGGAAAGCCGATAATGCTACATTAATTAATATTTTTAAATAAAGCAATCTAACAGAAAAATAAAGTGAAAGAAATATATTTTTTATCGGAAAATGTAGATATTCTAATCTATATTCAATAAAATTTAATAACTAAATAACAGTCTTGTCAAATTGGAAAATAACGATTAAAATATCTTCTGTGACCTAAAAAACAAGTGCTCCTACCAGCCAAATCTAGGTGTACTTACAATCTTTCAGGGACAGTTTTTTAATAAAAACCTTAAATTCTCAAATCCTCCTCGAAAATAAATCGTAGTGAAATTTTCTGCGAATCATTTTAATTCTTCAGAAAAAATAACACTCGAACACTTTTTCTCTCCTCTCAGAAATTCCTTTCTGCTATAAACAGAATCTCAAACTCGACCAAACTCCACCGATTTACGTTTGCTTTCACATTTTACCGCTGTAAGCGACACTTGTCGAAGCGATCTGAATCCATCTGTCGGTGCTCTCGGAAAACTTGAGAGGCATTTTTCAGATTTTTGGACATTTTTAGAATTTAGACAAAGCGAGTGACCAGCCAAGATATGTATTTTCACCAAATTGAATTAATCTACAGTTTTTGAGTTCGGTGAATTGAAAAAAGTCGGAAAATCTCAAATTTTGAGCCTGTCAGTCGAAATTCTCTTTTTTGAGTGTCAAAAAGTAAAATTTTTCCGGTACATTTCCAAATAAACTCTCACCGGAACCGGGACCGGTTTTCGCTTGAGATAGTAATTTTGTATCGAGAGCGATTGTTTACGTTTCACGTTTTTTTAAAAATAATTTCTAAAGTCTCATTGAAATTTGAAAGGCAAATTGGGATTCGTGAATCGCAAAGTTATGGCAGTTGTCGTGGATGTGTTCATGGAAGTCATCGTAATTCCGGTTGCCTAATTGCGTTCAATTCAAGAAATTCATCACAAATTTTGAGATTTGTTGACATCTTTTGGGAAGAACAAATCTTTATTGAGGTAAGTCATTTCTCGATCAAAGTTTGGATGCTTTGCTGGATTCATTCGCTTTGTAGTTTTTGCTGACTGATATATTTCTAACGCTTCATGCAGATAACCTCAATTGCAAGATCAGCGGTCTAGGGTTTCAGTTTCGTAAGAAATTTTTATCCTTATTAGTCAACACGGTTTTCTAAAAAACTGTTTTTGAAACCGAATATTCAAAAAAAATATTGTCTAACTTTTATTTCGGGTGACGAAATCTTTTTGGTCCGTAAACCGAATGTCAGTGATTTTTTGTATTTATTTTTTTATATTTTGGTTTTCTTTTAACTTGCATTGAGACTTAATATGAATTTTTTTTAATATTGTCACATAAGTTATACAAATAAAATTGTGACGTTGGAAATAGTTTTATTTTAAACTGTCCCTTAATTTTTTTACCTAAAAATTTAAATGCCTGGTTGATAATTAGGGTTTTTGTGGACAATTTATAGATTTCAAGTATAGAAAATGAAATTATCTGGATTAAAATTCGTTTTTCTTTTGAAAATTAATTTTTTTATCTGAAAATTAAACTTTTCCAATTTTGAATTGAGAATTGAACTTTTTGGTTGAAAATTCATTTAATTGGCTAAAGATGAAACTGCTTGGTTAAAAATTGATTTTCCTTTTAATCATATTAAATAAATCATATTAAATGAAATATTAATATTAAACGTTAATATTAAATGAAATTCCTTCTCTTCGGCTGAGAATCGAACTATTTAAAAAATTTTTTTGTTCTCTGGAAAAATAATTTGTTTACCTAAAAATTTAACTATTTCAATTTTGGTTGAAAATTAATTTTCTTTCATTGAAGATTTATCATTTTAGATAAGAATTCAACTCTTTAGTTGAAAATGGAAATATTTTGATAAAAATTCCTTTTTTTTTGTTTAGAATTCATTTTTTGTTAAAGATTCATCAAGTTGGATGCAAATTCACTTTTTCAGTTGATAGTGGAACTATTTTGTTGGAAATTCGTTTATCTTTTTTGATATTTAATTTTTTCCCGAAAATTATACTCTTCTTATTTTGGTTCGAGAATTGAAGTTTTTTGGTTGAAAATTGGCTAAAGATGAAACTGCTTGGTTAAAAATTAATTTTTTTTTAATTGAGTATTCATCATATTAAATGAAAATTCTTCTGTTCTGAAGAATTAATTTGTTTACCTGGAAGGATTTTAATTTTGGTTCAAAATTCAACTATTTTGGGAGAAAATTGAACTATTTTGGTTAAAAATTCAATTATTTTCCTAAAACTTCAACTGTGTGTTTGAAGATTTCTCATTTCAGATAAAAATTCAACTCTTCGGTTGAAAATGGAAATATTTTTTCAAAATTTCCTTTTTTTAAATTAATTTTCTTATCTGAAGATAAAACTATTCTAATTTTGGTTTACAATTTAATTTTTTGGTTGGAAATTCAATTTATTTGCTAAATGTTGAACTATTTTGTCAAAAATTAATTCTTTTAAATTTAAGATTAATTATATTACATAAAAATTAATCTTTTCACTAGATGATGGAACTATTTTGTTTGAAATTAATTTTACTCTGAAAAATTAATTCGTTTCCCTGAAAATTTAACTATTCCAATTTTAGTTGAAAATTCAACTATTTTAGTAGAAAATTCAGCTGTTTGTCTTAAATTCAATTAATTGGCAAAAGGGTAGACTGCTTTGTTTGAAGTTAATTTTGTTGTTGTTGAAAATTCATCAAGTTAAATGCAAATTAATTTCTTTAGTTGATAGTGGAACTATTTTGTTGGAAATTCGTTTTCCTTTGTTAATAATTAATTTTTTCACCTGAAAATTTAACTGACTGGTTTATAATTTTGTTGCGGAAATTTATATTTTCGTGTAGAAAATGGAAATATTTGCATGAAAATTCGTTCTTTTTGTTGTTGAAAATTAATTTTTTTATTTGAAATTTAAAATTTTGTAATTTTGGTTCGAGAATTGAACATCTTCGGTTGAAAATCCAATCAATTAACTAAATGTGAGATTGTTTGGTTTAAAATTCATTTTTTTAAGATTCATCGAATTTAATTAAAATTCTTCTCTTCCGCTGAGAATCGGACTATTTTTTGTAAAATTTCTTTTATTCTCTGGTGAATTAATTTGTTTACCAGAAAATTTAACTATTTCAAATTTAATTTTTAATTAATTTATTTTTTATTTGCACCTTTTTCTTTAAAAAAGAATCGGTTTTTTTTTGAAAATTTTGATATAGATTTTACAGAAAATCTTATATGATTTGAGAAATATTTGATTAAACTTTTAAAATTTAGTGCTGATCTTGAATATCGACGGAAAAAACCTTTTTTTGAATCAAAATTCAACTAATTAGTTGAAATTTAAACTCGTTTGTTATAAATTCATTTTTTTGGTTGATGATTCATAATTTTGTTTAAAAATCTTTTTTTTTTTTGTTCGAAGTTCAACTATTTCATTAATATTTTTTCTAATCATTTTTTTAACTTAAAATTTAACTATTCTGTTTGGTTGAACGTTTATTAAACTTTCAGGTTGAAAATTTTATTAAAAATTAAAATACCTGGTTGAAAATTCATGTGTTTTGTTAAAAACTAATCTTTTTTTTGGCAGAAAATGAAACTTTTTGGTTCAAAATTAATTTCCTTGTCTTGAAAATTAGTTCTTTTAACTAAAAATTTATCTGTATAATGTTTTTTTTAATATTCGTCTTCCTCAGTTGAAAGTTCAACTATTCGTTTAAAATTTTCTGGTTTTCTGTTAAAGATTAATCATTGTTGGTAGTAATTTTTTTTGTTGTTAAAAATTAATTTCATTGGCTTGAAAATTAGTTTTCTTTTTCATTTAATTATCATGAATTAAAACATTTGGTTCATAATTTATATATTTTGTTGAAAACTAATCTTTTTGGTGGAAAATTTATTTTCTTGATTGAAAATTCGTTTTTTTTTTGCTTAAAAATTAGTTTTTTTGTCGAATCATGATTTCCTTGACTGAAAATTCAAGTATTTCATGTTTGATGGAACGTCAATCTTCTTTAGTTGAAAATTCAACTATTTGTTTGAACATTTCTGTATTTTTTGAAAACTTTGTCTTTTATGGTATAATGTTTATCTTCTTGATGACTAAATCCACTTTTTGATTGAAAATTCACCTATCAGGTTTAAAATTCCATTAAAAATCAAAATAACTGTTTGAAAATTCATGTATTTTTTTTTAAGTTAATCTTTTCTGGTAGAAAATAACCTTCATGGTTCAAAATTCATGTCTTTGTCTTGAAAATTAGTTTAAAAACATTTGAAAATCAATTTTTTAACCGAATTTTTTAACCATTTCATGTTTTTTTTTAAATATTAGTCTTCTTCAGTTAAAAATTAATTAATTATATATCAATAATACCTAATCTTCTTAATGACTAATTTACCTTTTGGGTTTAAAATCTAACTATTGGGTTTAAAATTCCATTAAAATAAAAACATTTTGTTGGAAATTATTCTTTTTTGGTAGAAAATTTATTTCTTTGGTTCAAAATTTTTGTCCTCTTTGTTAGCAAATTAACCGTTTTTGGTTGAAAATTCTATTAAAAATTAAGATATTTGATTGAAAGTTCATGAATTTTGTTGAAAATTATTCTTTTTTTTTTGTAGAAAATTAATCTTTTTGTTTGAAAATTCATTCCTTTGGTTCAAAATTTAATTATTTCGTCAAAAATTTATGTTATTTAATAAAAAACTTATTTCTAAAATTCAGAATTAATTCATTCTATTTTTTGTTGAAAAATTAATCTTTTTTTATTTAAAAATGTATATGTTTTATTGAAAATTTGTCCTTTTTGTTAGAAAATTCATCTTCTGGATTGAAAATTCAACTACTTGTTTAAAAATTTATTTATTTTTTGGTTTAAGATGCATCATTTTAGTCAAAAGTTTATTTCATTAGTTAAAAATTTGACAAATTTTTCGAAAATTTGTTTTTTTTTTGTTGAAAATTTATTTTTTTTTGTAACTAAGAATGTAGTTATTTCATTTTTGTTTTAAAACTGATCTTTTTTAGGCAAGAATTTACTTACTTTGTTGAAAACTCGTCTTTTTTAGTCGAAAATAGAATTACTTTAGTAGAAAGTTCATGTTTTTGTGTTGTAAATTCCTCTTTTTTTTTAAAAAATATGCCTTTAAGACTTAAAAACTATCCATTTTGAATGAGATTTTTATTCTTTATTAATTAAAAAATCTTTCTCGGTTGAAAATTTAACTGTTGTGCTGAAAATTGCTTTTTTTTGGTACACACACGTATTTCTTGGAGAAAAATTTGTTTAAAATTTTAATTGAGACTCGAACGGAAATTTTTTTTATTATTTTATGTGACGAAAATGTGTTATATCAAAATAGTTGAATTAAAAAAAAAAAATTATAATTTCGGTCTAAACCAAAATCGAAACTGATAAATTTCCAGTTGGAAAAATTATTTTTCAAGGAAGAAAAGCGAATTTTCAACGAAATATCTACTTCAAAATCTTAATAATTATTTTAGAATAAGATAAATTTTTGATATGAGATTTTTTAAATAAGACGAACCTCCGTCTTGAATAATGATTTTTTAATTAAATGTTTTTACTTTGAACCAAGGATTTGAAATTTTAGCCAAAAGAAAATTTAATTTATAAATAGGTAAAAACAATTAGGCTGAACAAAAAAAAATTAAATTTCTACGAAAAAGTACATTTTTAATCAAATAGTTAAATTTTCTACCAAATAGTTGAATTTGTAGCCAAAAAGATAATTTTTTAACCTAAATTGGAATAAGTGAATTTTCCGTTAAAAAAATGGTAAATGATGAATTTTCAACAAAATATACATAAATTTTCAGCCAAAAAAGATTTTTATTTTAAAACAAAAACAACTGAATTCAACCAAAAAAAGAAGATTAAATTTCTTCGAAAATATAAATTTTCAGCAAAAAAGTAAATTTTCAGCTAAGTAGTTAAATATTTCTACCAGAATAGTTGAATTTTCGACCAAAAAGATAATTTTTTAACCAGAATTGGAATAAGTCATTTTTCAGTTAAAAAATTATAAATGAACAATTTTCAACCAAGATAATTAATTTTCTATAAAAGGAGATGAATTTTCAACCAAATACATAAATTTTCATTTAAAAAAATTTTTAAACAAAAGCAATTGAATTCAAAGAAAGAAAAACAAGATTAAATTTCTAAAAAATATGAATTTTCATCAAAGAAGTAAATTTTTAACCAAATAGTACAATTTTGCATCAAAATATTTGATTTTTTAACCAAAAAGATGATTTTTTAACCAAAAGTTGAATTATTATGTTTTCAGTTTGAAAAAAAATTAATTTTCATTTAAAAAATACGACTTTTCAATAAAGTAGTTGAATCCTGAACAGAATTTAAAATAGATTATTTTTCAATTAAAATGATGATCCGATGAATCTAAGAAAATTAATTTTTAACCTAATTGTTGAATTTTCTACCAAAAAGATTTAAATTTTAAAAGAAAAACACTGGAATTCAACTAAGAAATATTAAATTTCTACTAAAAAAATTCAATTTTTGTCTGAAAAAAAATACTTAAATTCTCAACTAGAAAAGTTAATTTTTAACAAAGTTGATCAACGTTCAACCATGTAATTGAATTTTCAACCAAAAATTATTAATTTTCTTTCAAAAAGACGAATTTAAACAAATCACGTGAATTTTAATCAAATATTTGAAATTTTCAACTAATAGAAATAAATTTTTGAACAAACGTGGAACATTTATCCAAAAAATTAAAGAAAATAAATTTTTAACCTAATTGATGAATTTTTCACTAAAAAAAAATCAGACCAAAATAGTATATTTTTTAACAAAAGAGATAATCTTTTGACTAAAATTGAAGTAGGTTGATTTTCATTTGCAAAAATGATTTTGAAAGAATGAATTTTCAATAAAATAGTTCAATTTTCAACCAGAAAAATGAATTTTATTCAAGTTCTTCAATTTTCGAACAATTAATTGAACTTTCAACCACACAGCGTGAATTCTCAACCAAAAATGATGATTTTTCAATTAAAAGATAAATTTCTGCTAAAAGAGGTACATTTTTA
>JAUELO010000179.1:2969653-2990246 GCA_032357855.1 Amphibolips quercusostensackenii | reverse complement strand
AATATGAATTTCCAATAAAAAAAGTAATTTTCAACAAACTAGTTTTTACCAAAATAGTTGAATTTCTGACCAGAATTAAAGGTATTTAATTTTGAGTTAAAACTATTATTTTCAACAGCAACAAAAAACGAATTTTCAGCAAAATAGATCAATTTTCCACACAAAAAACAAGAATTTTTAAGAAAGTAGTATAATATTTGATCAAGTCATTACATTTTGAACCAAGATATAAATTTTTAACTGAAAAGATAAATTTGTTAATAAAAATATAATAATTATCCAAAAAATCTAAGAAAATGAACTTTTAATCCAATTGCTAAATTTTCTTTAAAAAAACATCAATTTTCAACGAAAAAAAATTGTTTTTCTTTTTAAATTAGTTCAGTTTTGAACCCAATGGTTGAGTATTCAACCAAAAAAGATTTCAATTTTAGAACCAAAACAATTGAATTGAAAAAAGACGAATTTTCATTAAAATAGTTTAATCCTCAACAGAAATTTAAAAGGATTACTTTTTAATTAAAATAATGCAACAACCAGAATGATAATTTTCTATGTAAAGACGAATTTTTTACAAAATACAAGAATTTTTGATCAAATATTTGAATTTTCAACTAAAAAAGATCAACTTTGAACCAAAAATGAAATAGTCAAATTTGCATTTAAAAAGATTAATGTTCAACGCAAAAAAAAACGAATTCCCAAACAAATTTTCAACCAAAGAGATGAATCTTCAATCTAAAAAATGATTTTTTAACAAAGCTGTTTAAATTTCAATAAAGTTGTTGAATTTGTAACCAAAAAAGAGTTTTATTTTAATAAAACAGTCAGTTGAATTTAACAAAAAAAGAGAAATATATTACCCAAATACTTTAATTTTAAACAAAATAGCGGAGTCCTCAACTAAAACAGATTAGTTTTTAACCAAAAAAGATATTTCTACTAAATAGTTGAATTTTCATCTAAAACAGATAAATTTTTAACCAAAAATTCTTTATTATGTGTACTGTCGAAATTTGTTATTTCTTTTTAAAAAATATGAAAAACTACAACTAGCTTTTGCTAGTCGTAAATCTTTATTATTTTTTGTATAAATATGTAATTTTCTACAAAAAACGATTGCAAATTGTGAAGAAATAAACCTTTATTATAAGGTCGTAGATTTAAATATTTTTTCGCAAAAAAATAGCTATTTATAATTGTGTACAGAAATTTGTAATGTAGTAAAAAAAAAAATTAAAAAATTAAGATTACCTTCTGTTTGTCGCTGTAGTTGTTTATCATTTTCATTAGAAACTTTATATTTTTTATACAAAATTATAACATTTCATAATTATTTATTAAAATTTTTTTATTTTTTATACAAATTTTTCTGTGTCGAACTATTACAAAGTCTACTTTTGTTTACAATTATTTATAAAAACGATGTTTTTAGAGAAAGTCGTAGATTATCATACAATATGTTTTCAGGAAGGTTCACTCAGAAAAAGGATTCTTTGATTTAAAGAAAGTTTCTTCTGAATCAAAGAAAACACTTATTGACTCTCAGTCAAGGAAAAGTTTCATTTTATTCAAAAAACTTTTGTTTGATACAAATAAATTTCTTTGGTTCAAAAAAATTGTTCTTTGTTACAATGCAAGTATTTTTTTATATAAAATAATTTTCTTCATTTTGAAGTTATTTTTAGTTTAATGGAAAAATGATTTTATTAAGAATACGGTTTCTTTAATTCAAGATAAATATTTTTCTGAGTGTTTGCTTTGATTCATAACTAAAAAAATTGTTGCTCAATCAGTCTGCGACTAGTGCAGTCTATTAAAATTGAATAGAATTGACTGGATTTTGTAAAAAAAATAGACCTGGAAACCTGGAAAAGTCATGAAATGTTGAAACTGGACTTCTTTATCAGCCCTGAATGTTTATTAAAATTGGTTAGGTGCTTTTGCTATGTCACGATATTAGAATTTGCAATGAATTTTCTAATCTGTTTGTTTCACTGTTTTAATTGTCAGAGAGGAAAATGGAATCTGCTGTAGTTAAAGCAAACACTGAGGAAACAGACAAGAAAATTAACGACATATGTAGTATGCCGTGGCTCAAAAACAAATCTCAATCGCCATCAGAGTATGTTTCATTTCCATAAATAAAACCGAATAAATAAAACAAAATAAATAAGACGATAAAAATAGAGATACATTTTTTTACTGAGATACGTAAAATAAATTATATTTTATGGGTGTCTACCAGACCGGGAAAACCGGAAAGTGGTTTCAGATAAATATTATTACTCTGATTCTAAGTTGGAACAGGCTATTTTAAAAAAAATCGTAATTCTCACTTGGTAGTGAAGTTTCTAAAAGAATTATAAATTACATTTGGAGTGGTGAATTTTCTAAAAGAATTATATATCTTATTTGAAACAGGGAATTTTAGTAAAGAAATATAATTTTGTGACTTGTAAAAGGAATTTCCGTGATGAATAATAATTATTACTTTTGACTGAGGAATTATTTTGAGTTCGAAGCAGGGAATTATCAAAAAGAATTATCATTCTAAATTGCGACATCGAATTTCAATAAAGAAATATAATTTTGAGATTTGGACAGGAAACTTTCCGTGTTGAATTGACATTTTTACTTTAGGCTAAGGAATTTTAGTATAGATTTTTCAAAAAAGAATTCTAATTCTAATTTGTGACATCGAATTTCTATAAAGAAATATAATTTTGAAGTTTAGACCTTACTTTGGTATTGGGAATTTTAGTATAGAATTTTTTAAAAGAATTATAATTCTAAATTGCGACATCGAATTTCAATAAAGAAATATAAGTTTGTGGTTTGGAAAGGAAATTTTCGTAATGAATTATAATTTTGACTTTGGTATACGGAATTTCAGTATAGAATTATGATTTTGAGTTTGGGGCAGGGTATTTTCAAAAAGAATTATAATTCTAAATTACGATGTAGAATTTGGGTAAAAAAATATATAATTTTGAGTACATAGAATTTCAATAAAAAAATACAATTTTGCATTTAGGACCGGAAATTTTCGTGATGAATGATAATTTTTACTTCTGGATAGGAAATCTTTTTGTTATTTTTTTTCAATGAATTATAATTCTAAATTGTAAAATTGAATTTCAATTAAGAAATGTAATTTTGAAGTTTGGACAGAAAATTTCTGTGATGAATTATAATTCTTAAATTGAGATAGGTAATTTTAGTATAAAATTATAATTTTGAGATTGGGAGAGGGAATTTTCAAAAAGGATTAAAATTCTAAATTGTGGCATCAAATTTTTATAAAGAAATATAATTTTAAAGTTTGGAAAGAAAATTTTCATGATGAATTGCAATTTTTACTTTGGGATAGGGAGGTTTAGTATAGAATTATAATTTTGAGTTTCAGGCAAGTAGTTTTTAAAAAGAATTATAATTCTAAGATTCTATGCTAAATTTCAATAATATAGAATTATTATTTTGAGTTTGGGACAGGCAATTTTAAAGAAGTATTATAATTCTAAATTGAAACATTAAATTTCAATAAAAAAATATAATTTTGAGGTTTGGGCAGGAAATTCCCGTGATGAATTATAATTTTTACTTCTGGATAGAAAAATTTATTGTACAATTATAATTTTGAGTTTGGTGCAGGGAATATTGGTAAAGAATTATAATTTTGACTCTTAACATAAAATTTTGTAATTATATTTTTAATTTTAGATTTCTTTTAGAAAAGGAAATTTTGTTGAGAATTGTAATTTTCACTTTAGGACCGAGATCTTCCGAAAAGAATTATAATTTAACTTAGAACAGGAAATTCTGGACATCGAATGGAATTTTGGAAAATAATTTTAATACTCATTTAAAAGGAGAAAATTTAATACAATTTAAAACTTCCCTTTTCCAAATTTTGGAAATAAATATATTTCCAAATTTAATTGTGTTTTATATTTTGAACTACATTTCTGAATTTTATAAATTAATTTAATTTTAATTTACTATAGGAAAGTTGCTAAAAGAATTATAATTCTGAGCTTGGACGGGAAAAAGTAAATAAAATATAAAAAAAGATTCCCGTAAGGAATTATAGTTTTGACTTTGAGTCAGGAAATTTAGTAAAGAATTGTAATTTAGTATTTTAACAAGTAGTTTTTTACATAGAAACGGGAAATTTTTGTAAATAATTTTAATTAATGGCTGCTCGACCGGAAAACCAGAAAATGCCCGGGAATTTTTTGAGACTTGTTAAAACCGGGATATGATAGTGAATTTAATTTTTGACTTGGAATTTTACAAATTTTCAAAAGAAAAATCGATCTAATCACTTGAAATATTACAAATTTCATATCTCATAATATAATTCAATCTAAAATAATTTCGATTTTATCTTTTTCTTTAATTTTCAGTTCAATTTTTAACTGTTTTAATTATTAAATCATACAGTTTACAATGCGTAATTCTAAAATTTTTTACGTTGAAAATTGTTTATTTCAGGCCTTCATTTTTGGAAGTCCATTTTCAATTAAAACATTTTTTAAATAACTTTTTTCAAAATTAAAACCCAAAAAACGTTTAGATTTATTAATTTTAAAAATAAATTGATTAATGATTTTTTAAATTTGCATGTACGAATATTAAAAATTGAACAATAATTGATTTTGCAAGACAATTCTGAATCAGTTTAAAATAAAACAATTGATAGATTTTAACGTTAAAAATTGAACTGCTTCAATTCAGAAGCCTTAGTGGTTAAACTTAGGCAAATGTTTGACTGACAATTAATAAATATTTTCAATTTTCAAATAATTTGAAATGAATAGATTCATGATTAAATGATTTTATTTAATTTTATTCAAATATTATTACAGTCTAAAGTATTCACTTCTTAGTCAATTCAATTAAATTTTTTCGTAATATTTAGTAATATTTGACGCCTTATTCAAAATAAGCAATTAAATTAAAACTTTTGGCGTTACAATTTTAATTTTTTTGCTTAAAAATGGTTAATTTATAAGTGAAAATGATGAATATTAATGTATAAATAACAATTGAATAATTTATTCTTTAATTTATATAATTGAAAACGATAGCGTGGATTTTTTTCTAACTAGAAATCTGAAGCTGTTCAATTGATAAAATTTTTAATTTTGCAGTTTAACGGATTTTACAAAAACAATACCTGTTTCAAACCAGAATTCGTTAGATTTTAAAAATTTCTTGTTTTATATCAGAATTTGTTTGAATATCAAAATTCTTTTTTTTCTTCAAATAAAAATTTGACAAAATTTGAAGCTTCCAAATTTTAGAAAAAGGGAGTTACTATATTTCTGAATTATAATAAAAAATGTTGTAAATAAATATAATTGTGATTTGGAACAGGAAATTTCTGTAAAGAATTATAATAATTTCAGTTTGGAACATGCAATTTCTTAAAGACTTACAATTTTGTCTTGAAACAGGTAATTTTTTACATGGAATAAAAAATGTTCTTAAATAATATTAATACTGATTTATCAAAAGGAAATTTATAAAAGCAGTCTCTGTTCTAAAAAAAGAATTAGCTTAAAAATTCTTTTTTTTTCAATCAAAAATTTGTAAATGGTTCAGAATTTTGAAAAATAATTTTAATTCTAAATTAGAAGAAGGGAATTTATTAAAAGAATTCCTGTTCGAATCAGAATTGCAGATCACATGACCAAAAATTATCTGATTTTCCAATTCTTTTCTAGAATTCCCTGTTCCAAATCAGAAATTTTTCAAATTTTTTAAAAGGTTTCTGAAAAATTTACAATTCATGGTAAATGACCGGGATTTAAAAGTCAAGGTAGACACCCTGATTTTAAATATGAATTAAAATATTTGAATAAATAATCAAGGAAAAAGAATAATTGGTCCAAAAGATAGAGGTTCCAAATTTAATTTGGAATTTAATGTTCAAGGTTCAAAAACGGTATGGACGTGAAAGAAATTGTACCAAAAGCACAAAAAATGGAAGACTACGTGGCTGGAACGAGACCTGCGAAAAAAAAACGGAATAAAAGATCCAAGTCGAAGGCAGTAACAAGTGCAGACATGCCCAAGGATGCTAACTCGAAAAATTCCGACACCGACACAGAATATTCACGAAATTTGGACAGACGAAATCCAAAATTCCCACCATCGACTAGCATAACAGTCACAAGTTCGACCACTGTTTGGAATGCGAATAAGAATGCAGCAACTGCATTATTTCCAGAAGCACAGTCTCAGTCAATTCAAATTATTGATGAGGATGATGATGTCCTGTTGAGTGCTGCTCTCGAGGAAAGCATTTTAACAGCGCGACTGGAAACGTTCAGAACAAGTGACGCGACTAAGGTCAATTGGGCTGACGAATCAGAAGATGCAGGATGGTAAGAATTGGCCGCTTTTTCGATTTTTGACAAAGATTTCTTGGATTCGGGCCTAAAATGTGTTAAATTTCGGGTAACACACCTTTTTTACGATAATTTTCTAATCAAAAAGACGAGTTTTCAACGAAATAGTTCAATTTTCACCCCAAGAGGTTTAGAGGTTTAGGTTTTAGGTTTTTTTTAGTTTTAGGTTTTTTTAGATTTTCAACTAATAAAATGAGTTTTTGATGAAGTAGTTTAACTTTTAGGCAAGTAGTTGAATTCCCAACCAAAAAAGCAAATTTTCTATTATTTAGTTACATTTTTCACTCGAAAGTATGATTTTTCACCAAATTGTTAAATTTTCAAGATAAAAGGACGAATTTTCTACAAAATAGTTCAATTTTCAACACAAGAGGTGGATCTCTAACTAATAAAATGAGTTTTTGACAAAGTAGTTCAACTTTCAAGCAAGCAATTGAATCGTCAAATTTTAAGTTTGAAAAATTAATTTTTAACAAAAAAAGGCAATCAATAATCAACAAAATAATTCAGTTTTCAACCAGAAATAAATTTTTCACCAAGAAGATTAAAGTTCTACCATAAAAGACGGATTTTCAACTAAATTGGTGAATTTTAAAGCAAAAAAAAAAAAAACTAATTTCCTGCAGATTAATTTTCTACCAAATTGGTGAATTTTAAAGCTAAAAGGACGAATTTTCTACAAAACAGTTAAATTTTAAGCAAAAAATATGATTTTTCAACAAAAAACTTAATTTTCAGGCAAGTAGTTTAATTTTCTACCAAATTGTTGAACTTTTAACAAAGAATTTTTAACAAAACCAATTAATTTTCAAACAAACAGTTACATTTCTAACAAAAAATCAATAATTACAACCAAAAATGAAATCTTTAAGTTTTCAGTTTAAGAAATGAGCTTTTAACAAAACAAAAAAATCAATGAACAACAAAATAGTTAATTTTTAACCAAAGAGATAAATTTTTCACTAAGAAGATTAAATTTCTACAAAAAAATACGTATTTTTAACCCAGCGATATGATTTTTCTACAAAAAAGTTAATTTTCAGGCAAATAGTTTAATTTTCTACCAAAAAATTTAATTTTCAACTAAAATGATGAATCTTCAACCAAAAAGTAGTTAAACTTTAAATAAAAAAAATTTTCTCAATCAAAAGTACGAATTTGTCGAGGACATGTAAATTTTTAACCAAAAAAGTTCATTTTCAACAAGAAGGATGATTTGTCAATCAAGAAAGGTGACTTTTCTGCCATAAACAGGGTGGACGCTGGACCGGGAAATGACCGGGAATTTCTTGAGACCGGGAAAAACCGGGAAATGACAGTCAATTTATTTTTTGATCGGGAATTCTATCAATTTTAGAAGAAAATTCTGTACAAGTTCGATTTAAACCATTTTAAAAAAATAATTAGTTGAGTTTCAGAAGAGATGAATTTTCATACAAAAAAGACGAGTTTACAACTAAAAAAAAAATCAATTTTCTACGAAAAAAATGAATTCTCAACATAATACATGAATTTTTAACCAAATAGTTAAATGTTTAAAAAGAAGATTAATTTTGTACCAGAGAAAACGAATTTTCAAGAAAATACATTTATTTTTAACCAAACAGTTGAATTTTCAATCAAAAAGATTAATTATCAATTAAGAAAACAAATTTTCTACCATAAAGTTTAATTTTGTACTGAGTAGATGAATTTTCAACGCGAGTGTATGAATTTTACAAAAAAAAATGTAATTTAGAACTAATCAGTTAAGTTTTCAACAAAATAGTTAAATTTTTTGTTTAAAGAATTAATTTTTACCAAAACACTTACCAAACCAGTTGAGTTTTCAACAATATAGTTAAATTTTCTGTTTAAAGAATGAATTTTTACCAAAAAATTCAAATTTTCAACTTTAATCATGAATCTTCAAACTAGAAAATGAAATTGTAAAAAAGTATTTAAACTTTCAACCAAGAAGTTGAAATTTTAATCTAAAGAGATTTAATATTTCGTCCCAAAAAAATTTTAATTTTAAATAAAAAACAGTTGCACTAACATAAAAAAGACGAATTTTCAACAAAATAAATCAATATTCAACCAAATAGTTAAATCTTCCATCAAATTGTTGAATTTTCTACAGAACAGTTGAATTTTTAACCCGAAAATGTGAATTTTCACCGAAAAAGTTCAATTTTAACTAAAATAGATTAATTTTTGACCAGACGGTTGCATTTTTAACCAAGAAAGATAACATTTCTACAGAAGAAGCATTAATTTTAAAACCAAAAAGATTAATTTTTAACAATAGAATTGAATTTTTGATCAAATACAAATTTGTTAGCCAAGGAAGAAAATGTCAATCAAATTGTTGAATATCAAACCAAAAAGAGGAACTTTTAACAAAAGAGTTGAATCCTCAAAAAAAAAAGATTAATTTTCAAACAAACAGTTCCATTTTGAACCGAAAAATTGTCATTCTACAAAACAGTTGAATTTTCAACGAAGAAGATTAATTTTTTGCTATAAAAGATGAATTCTCAACAACAACAAAATTCATTTTTAACCAAATCGTTGAACTTTCAACCAATGAGATTAATTTTTTACCACAAAATAATTTTTAATTAAAAAGTTAATTTTCAACCAATCAGTTAAATTTTTAGTTAAAATGAATTAAAAAAAAATTTCAACTGAAATATTTTAATTTAAAAAAAAAGAGTTGCATTTTTAACAAAAAAACTTTTTTTACGGACGAAGACGATTTGAAAAAAAAAATACATATATTTTTAACCAACTAGTTGAATTTTCTACCACGAAATACGAATTTTTGAACGAAATACATACATTTAAAAACGAATAGTGGAATTTTGTACCAATAAGTTTATTTTCCCAACAAAAAATATTTTTTTAAGAAATTACGTAAATTTGAAATCAAATATGAACAAAGGAATTAGCCATGGCCTAATTTAAAGCAAAATGTAGATTTTTGCAGATTCTGAACAAAAAAATGAGAAGCTTTTGAAGAACTGTGAAAGACTTAAAAGAATAAAAACATTTTCTTAAGATTGCGAGGAAAATTGGAAATGATTTTTCATGTGGATAAATTATTTTAAGAGTTTTGATTTTTTGGGATTTTCTAAAAATTTTACGAAAAATTTGAATAATTTTAAAAAGATATTTAGAAGTTATGAAAAAATGATTTAAAATTTAAAAAAATTCAAAACTTGCAGATTTTTTAAGATTTTGAAATAAAATGTTAAAGCTTTTCAAGGATTTCCAAACTACTCAAAAAATAATTTAACTTCTAATTTAAAAAATGCTCACTTTAGAAAAATTTAGTCGTGCAAGTTTTAATGTTTCTAGCTTAAAATTGGTTAAAATACTATAATTTAAAAAAATGTTTAATTAATTGACTGTTTCTTTAATTTAGAATATTAAAAATGATAACATGGTCTTATATTTTTGGAACTGAATCTGAATCTTTGAACTCTACAATTTATAAAATTCAAAAATCCTACGTTTTTCAGTTTAAATGGATTTAATTTAAAATTGTTATATTAAAAAGTGTTTGTACTTTCCATTCTCTACGTGTAAGTTATTAAGCATTTGAGTACAACATTCAAAAATTAGAAAACTTTCTAGCTTCAATTTAATTGTTTAAAATCTAATAGATCCACTTTGAGTGTTTCAATTTGCAATTCATTTTTTATTAATACAAATGTGAAAATGATTAGCTTTAGAGTTAAAAGTTTTTAATTTCATTAACGTCCACAAATTGTTAAATTTTCAAGCTCGAAGGAAGAATTTTCTACAAAACAGTTAAATTTTCAACCCCGAAATATGATTTTTCAACAAAAAAATTAATTTTCTACCAAATTGTTAAATTTTCAAGCTACAAGGACAAATTTTCTACAAAACTGTTAAATTTTCAACTAAAATGATAAATCTTCAACCAAAAGTTCATTTTTGTACAAGTATTTTAACTTTAAATCAAATAGTTGAATTGAAAAAAAAGAATTTTTGTTTGAAGATTCATAATTTTAGTTGAAAATTGAACTGTTTTGTAAAAAATTTCGTCCTTTAAGCTTGAAAATTCAATAATTTAGTAGAAAATAAACTTTTTGTTGAAAAATCATACTTTTGGGTTGAAAATGTAACTGTTTTGTAGGAAATTCGTCTTTTTGGATCGAAAATTCATCTTTTTGTATCTAAAATTCATCTTTTATCATCTTACATATTCTTACATTTCTTATGTATTTATCTTATATATTTATTGATTGATTTTTTTGGTTGAAAATTAATATTTTAAACTGAAAATTTGACGATTCTATTTTTGGTTGTAACTTTTTCTATTTTTTAGCCTTTTTGTTTAAAAATTCAACAGTTTGTCTGAAAATTCATGTATTTCGTTGAAAATTAATGGTTTTTTGTTAAAAATGTAACTCTTTGTTTGACAATTAATCTGTTTTGTTAAAAATTTTTTGTTAAAAATGCGCCTTTTTTTAAATCAAATATTTGATTTACAGTTAAACTACTTTTTTAAAAAATTGACTACGGTTGAAGATTCATAATTTTAGTTGAAAATTGAACTGTTTTGTAGAAAATTCGTGATTTTAGCTCTAAAATGTAACATTTTAGTAGAACATTAAACTATTTACCTGGAAATTAACTTTCTGATAAAAAATCATATTTTTGGTTGTTTTTTAGAATATTTGTTCTTTTGGCTTTAGAATTCAACAATTTGGTTGAAAATTCAGCTTTTTTGGTAAAACTTTAATCTGTTTGGTAAAAAATTTATCTCTTTGTTCGAAAATTGAACTATTTTAATGATTATTGATTAATTTTTTTTTGCTTAAAATTAATTTTTTAAACTATAAAATTAACAATTCCATTTTTGGCTGTAAATTTATTTCTTTAGACTTTTTTATTTAAAAATGGAAAAATTTGTCTAAAAATGTATGTATTTTGTTGAAAATTCGTCTTGTTTTGGTCGAAAACTAATCTTCTAGATTAAAAATTATTATTTTTTTTTTTTAATGTAACTTTTTGTACAAAAATTAATTTGTTTTTGAAAGTTCAACTATTTTGTTCAAAACTACTCCTTTTTAGTGAAGAAAAATCAACTATTAGATTAAAAGTTGAACTAATTTAAAAAAAAATAAACTTTCTAGTTAAAGATTCATAATTATAGTAGAAAATTGAACTGTATTGTAGAAAATTCGTCCTTTTAGCTTCAAAATTCAACAATTTAGTTGAAAATTCGTCTTTTTCAGTAGAACTTCAATTTTATTGGTGACAAATGTATATTTTTGGTTGAAAATTAAAATTTTTTGTTGGTTATTGATGGATTTTTTGTTGAAAATTAATTTTTTAAACAGAAAAATTAAAGATTTCATTTTTGGTTGTAAATTTCTTTTTTTTTAGACTTTTTTATTTAAAAATTTAACAATTTGCCTAAAAATTTATGTATTTTGTTGAAAATCCAAATATTTTGATAAAAATGTGTATTTTTTGGTTGAAGATTTATTATTTTACTTGAAAATTGAACTGTTTTGTAGAAAATTTCGTCCATGTAGCTTGAAAATTCAACAATTTGGTAGAAAATTAACTTTTTTGTTGAAAAATCATATTTTCGGGGTGAAAATTTTACTGCTTTGTAGAAAACTCATCATTCTGTATCTAAAATTCATCTTTTCAGGTAGAAAAGTCACCTTTCTTGATAAAAAATTTATCTTTCTTGTTGAAAATAAACTTTTTTGTTGAAAATTCAACTGTCTTTGAAAAAATTTGTCTATTTGGCTTGAAAATGTACGTATTTTGTTCAATATTCAACTACTTTGTTCAAATTCTTTTGTTTTTGCTTGAAAATTCAAATAACTAGGTTTTGATCTAACTGTTCGTGGGAGAAAATCTTTTTTGGTTGAAAATTCAACTATGTTGTTAAAAATTCATCTTTTTTGTTGTTGGAAAATCAATTATTTGATTATAAGTTAAACTACTTTAAAAAAATAAACTTTATAGTTGAAGATTCATAATTTTAATTGAAAACTAAACTGTTTTGTAGAAAATCCGTCCTTTTAGCTTGAAAATTATACAATTTGGTAAAAAATGATTTTTTAAAATGAAGAATCATATTTTCGGCTTGAAAATGTGACTGTTTTGTAGGAAATTCGTCTTTTTGGATCGAAAATTCATCTTTCTTCTTGAAAATGAACTTTTTTACTTGAAAATTCAAATGTCTTAAAAAAAATTCTTCCTTTTATTATAATATTTTTTTTATTTAAATTTAAACTACTTTCTGGTTAACGGTTCATCATTTTAGTTGAAAATTAAATTGTTTGTTGAAAAATTAGATATTTAACCTGAAAATATGATTTTTCAACGAGAAAGTTAATTTTTTACCCAATTGTTAATTTTTTAAGCTATAGGGATTTATTTTCTACAAAACAGTTCAATTTTCAACTAGAATAATGAATCTTCAACCAAAAGGTTCATTTTATAAAAGTAGTTCAACTTTAAGTCAAATAGTTGATTTAAAAAAAGACGAATTTTTAACAAAGTAGTTGAATTTTCAACAAAAAATCAATGAATATTATGAAATAGTTCAATTATTAACCACAGATATAAATTTTTTACCAAGAAGATTAAAGTTCTACCATAAAAGAGGGATTTTCAACTAAATTGTTGATCCAAAAACACGAATTTATTACCAAACAGTTTAATTTTCAACTTGAAAGTATGATTTTTTAACAAAAAAGTTAATTTTCAGGAAAATAGTTTTAACTTTCTACTAAATTGTTGGATTTTTAAGCTAAAAGGACGAATTTTTTACAGTACAGGTCCATTTTTAACTCAAACTATGAATCTTCAACCAAGAAGTTCATGTTTTGAAAAGTAGTTTAACTTTAAATCAAATTGTTGATTTTTTCAACAACAAAAGAAACGAATTTTCAATAAAATAGTTGAACTTTAAACAAAACAGATTAATTTTCAGACAAAAAGTTACTTAACAAAAATGAATAATTTTCAATATAGAAGATTAATTTTTTACCAAAAAGACGAATTTTCAACAAAATACATACATTTTTAGACAAATTGTTTAATTTTTAAGTAGAAAATTGTAAAGAAATAAATTTACAACTAAAAATGGAATTGTTAGTTTTATCGTTTAAAACAAAAAAATAAAATCATTCAATAATCAACAAAATAGTTCAAATTTTAACTAAAGAGATAAATTTTTCACCAAGAAGATTAAAGTTTTACCAAAAAAGACGAATTTTTAAGTGAATCTTTGAATTCTCGAGCCAGAAAAAATGAATTTTCTGCAAAACATTTACATTTTCAACTAAAAAGTATGATTTTTCAACAAAAAAGTTAATTTTTAGGCAAATAGTTTCATTTTTAACTAAATTGTTGAGTCCTCAAGCCCAAAAAAACGAATTTTCTACAAAACAATTAAGTTTTCAACTAAAATTATGAATCTTCAACCAACAAGTCAATTAAAAAAAAAGTAACTTAAATCAAATAGTTGATTTTTTAACAAAAAAATGAATTTTTAGCAAAGAATTTTCAACAAAACAGATTAATTTTCAAACAAAGAGTAACATTTTTGACAAAAAATCATTAATTTTCAGTCAAGAGGATTAATTTTCTACCAAAAAAAAGACGAATTTTCAACAAAATACATGAATTTTTAAAAAAACTGTTGATTTTTTAAATAAAAAAGTCTAAAAAAGAGATAAGTTACTACCAAAAATAGAATCGTCGAATTTCCAGTGTAAAAAATTAATTTTTAACAAAAAAAACCAATCAATAATCGACAAAATAGTTCAATTTTCAACCAAAAAGATATATTTTTCACCAAGAATATTAAATTTCTACAAAAAATACGAATCCTCAAGCCGACGATGTGATTTTTCAACAAAAAAGTGAATTTTCAGGAAAATAGTTTAATTTTCTACCAAACAATTTAATTTTCATTCAAAGTGATGAATCTTTAACCAAACGTAGTTTAACTTTAAGTAAAAAAAATTTTTAATTAAAAGGACGAATTTTTTCGAAAACATTTAAATTTTTAACTAAAAAAGTTGATTTTCCACAAGAAAGATAATTTGTCAATCAAGAAAGGTGACTTTTCTACAATAAAAGATGAATTTCCTCAAAACAGTTTCATTTTCAACCCGAAAGTATGATTTTTCAACAAAAAGTTTATTTTCTATTTAAATTATTGGATTTTCAAGCTAAAAGGACGAATTATATGTAAAACAGTTCAATTTTCAACTAAAATTATGAATCTTCAACCAAAAAGTTAATTTTTAACAAGAAGTTTAACTTTATATCAAATAGTTGATTAAAAAAAATGAATTTTAATAAAATAGTTGATTTTTCAATCAAAAAAGGTTTTCTACCACAATTAGTCAGATTAAAACCCATTTATTTGAACTTTCAAGTAAAAACAAAAGAATTTTAACAAAATAGTTGAACTTTTAACCAAATATGTAAATTTTCAAGGCAAAAAGACGAATTTTTTCGAAGACAGTTTAATTTTCAACAAAAAAGAATTTTTTCAACAAAAAAGAATTTTCCTTTTAAAAAAGTGACTTTTTACCATAGAAGATGAATATTTAATCCAAAAAGATTAATTTTCTACAAAATAGTTGAATTTTTAACCCGAAAATATGATTCTTAACAAAAAAGTTAATTTTCTACTAAATTGTTGAATCTTCAAGCTGAAGGGATGAATTTTCTGTAAAACAATTAAATTTTCACCTATAAGGATGAATTTTCAACCAAAAAGTTTATTTTTCAAAAAGCAGTTTAACTTTTAATCAAATAGTTGGCTTAAAAAGAAAAGACAAATTTTTAACAATATAGTTGAATTTTTAACAAAACAGATTAATTTTACATCAAGAAGATTAATTTTCTACAAAAAAAAAAACGAATTTTTAATCAAATACATAAATTATTGGACAAAATGTTAACACTTTCAAATTGAAAAGCCTAAAGAAATAATTTACAACCAAAAATGGAATCTTCAAATTTACAGTCAGAAAAATGAAATTCCTACAAAACAGTTAAATTTTTAACCCGAAAATAGGATTTTTCAACAAAAAGGTTTATTTTCAATCAAATAGCTCAATTATCTACCAAATTGTTGAATTCTCAAGCTAAAAGGACGAATTTTTTACAAAACAGTTCAATTTTCAACCCAAAAATATGATTGTTCAACAAAAATGTTAACTTCTACTAAAATAGTTTAATTTGCTACCAAATTGTTGAATTTTCAAGCTAATAGGACAAATTTTCTACAAAACAGTTCACTTTTCAACTAAAATGGTGAATCTTTAACCAAAAATTTTATTTTTTAAAAAGCAATTTAGCTTTTAATCAAGTAGTTGATTTTTCAAAGAAAAAGACGAATTAAAAAAAAATAGCTGAATTTTCAACGAAACAAATTATTTTTCAGAAGAACAGTTACAGTTTTAACAAAAAATTATTAATTATTAATAAAGAAGATTCATTTTCTACCCAAAAAAAGACGAATTTCCAACAAAGTATATAAATTTTTAGACAAATTGGTGAATTTTTAAATAAAAGAGTCTAAAGAAATAAATTTACAACCAAAAATGGAATGGTTAATTTTATAGTTCAAAAAATTAATTTTCTACAAAAAAAAATAACTCAATAATCATTGAAATAGTTTAATTTTCAACCAAAGAGATACATTTTTCACCAAGAAGATTAAAGCTCTACCAAAAAAGACGAATTTTCAACTAATTTGTTGAATTCTCAAGCAAAAAAAAAACGAATTTTCTAAAAAGGAGTTAAATTTTCAAGCTGAAAATATGATTTTTCAATAAAAGAGTTAATTTTCAGGCAAATAGTTTCAACTAAAATGGTGAATCTTTTACCAAAAATTTCATTTTTTAAAAAGCAATTTCACTTTTTCAACAAAAAGACGAATTTTTAACAAAATCGTTGAATTTTCAACAAAATAGATTAACTTTCAAACAAGCGGTTGCATTTTTAACAGAAAATTATTAATTATTAATAAAGGAGATTAATTTTTAACCAAATAATTTATCAATAATCAAGAAAATAGTTGAATTTTCCACTAAAGAGAAAAATTTTTCGCCAAGAAGATTAAAGTTCTACCAAAAAAGACGAATTTTCAAATAAATTATTGAATTTTTGATCCAAAAATGGAATGGTTAATTTCATAGTTTGAAAAATTAATTTTTTTACAAAAAAATCAATCAATAATTATTAGAATAGTTCAATTTTCAAGCAAAGAGATAAATTTTCCACCAAGAAGGTTAAAGTTCTACCGAAAAAGACGAATTTACAACTAAATCGTTGAATTCTTAAGCCAGAAAAAATGGATTTTCTACAAAAGAGTTACATTTTCAACCAAAAAGTATGATTTGTTAACAGAAAAATTAATTTTTAGGCAAATAGTTTAATTTTCAACTAAGTTTTTGAGTTCTCAAGCAAAAACAAAAACGAATTTTCTACAAAGCAGTTAAATTTTCAACCCGAAAATATGATTTTTCAATAGAAAAGGTAATTTTTAAGGAAATATATTAGTTTTCTACCAAAATGTTTAACTTGATAGCTAAAAGGACGAAATTTCTACAAAACAGTTCATTTTTCAACTAAAATGGCCATTCTTTAAACAACAAGTTCATTTTTTAAAAAGCAGTTTAACTTTTGATCAAATAGTTGATTTAAAAAAAAAATGACGAATTTTTAACAAAATAGTTGAATTTACAATAAAACAGATTAATTTTTTAACAAACGGTTACATTTAAAAAAAATTTTTACTTATCAATATAGAAGATTAATTTTCTACAAAAAAGACGAATTTCCAACAAAATAAATAAATTTTTAGACAAATTGTTGAATTTTTGAATAAGACATTCTAAAAAAAGATAAATTTGCTACCAAAAATGGATCGTCAAATTTTCCGTTTGAAAAATTAATTTTTAACAAAAAAAATCAATTAATAATCAACAAAATAGTTTTATTTTTAACTAAAAAGATAAATTTTACACTAAGAAGATCAAAGTCCTACCAAAAAAGACAAATTTTTAACTAAATTGTTGAATTCTCAAGCTAGAAAAAAACGAGTTTTCTACAAAAAAGTTAAATTTTCAAGCCGAAAATATGATTTTTCAACAAAAAAGTTTATTTTTTAGGCAAATAGTTTAATTTTCTACGAAACTTTTGAATTTTCAAGCTAAAAGGATGATTTTTTACAAAACAGTTTAATTTTCATTTAAAATGATGAATCTTCAACCAAAAAGTTTATTTTTTTAAAAAGTAGTTTAACTTTAAATGAAATATTTTATTTTTCAACAAAAAAAAAGACGAATTAAAAAAAAAGTTAATATTTCAGCATAACATATTAATTTTCAAACAACCAGTTACATTTTTAACAAGAAATTATCAATTTTTAATCAAGAAAACTAATTTTCTACCTAAAAAATACGAATTTTTAATCAGTTTGTATTTTTATTTAAAAAGGATGAAGTTTTAACCATGAAGATTAATTTTTTACCCATAAAAACGAATTTTCAACAGCAAAAAAAAACGAAGTTTCAACTAGCTGAATTATACCAAAAAGGATAAACTTTCAACGAAAAAGATTAATTTTCTAGCTGAAAAATCGAATTTTCTGCAAAGCATTTTCAACTAAAAAGGATAAATTTACAATAAAAAAAGGAATAGTTACAATTTCATTTAAAAAAATTAATTCTCAACTAAAAAACGATTTCTTAATCAAATAGTTCATCAATTCTCAAACAAAGAGATATATTTTCCACTATATTGATGAGTCTTAAGAAAAATGAATTTTCAACAAAATTGTTTAACATGTAACTCAAAAGATGATTTTTAACCCAAAAAATTCAATTTCTGAAAAATATTTTCAACCAAAGAGGTGAGTCTTAAAGCAAAAGAAAATTGAATTTTGCTGCCCCAAAAATTGAGTTTTCAACAAAAAAGTATATTTTTAACCCGAAAAACGGAATTCTCAACTGAAATTATGAATCTTCAATTAAAAAAAAAAAATTTTTCAAGTAATTTAACTTTGAATCTAGTAGTTAATGTTTCAACCGAAAAATACTAGTTTTCAACAGAATAGCGGAATCTTTAACAGAAAAAAAATTAATTTTTTACCAAGAAGATTAATTGTGTAACAAAAAATAAGAATTTTTATCAAATTACATAAATTTTTATGTAAATTGTTAAATTTTCAATCAGAAATGTTCAATTTTCAACTTCAAAATATAAATTTACAACCAAGAATAGAATAGTCACATTTCAAGTTATTCTCAACCAAAGAAAGTAAACGAAGTTTCAACAAAGAAGATTCATTTTATAATTTTTCAGCGAAACAGTTTATTTTTCAAGCAGAGATGGATTTTCAATGAACAAAATGAATTTTCAACCAAAAAAAGATTAATTTTTATCCAAACGGTTAAATTTTTAATCAAGAAGGTGAATTTTCGACAAAGAAGATTAATGTTCTATCAAATAAGACGAATTTTCAATAAAATACTTAAATTTTTGACTGAATTGTTGAATTAATAAGCCAAAAAGACGAATTCTCTACATAAAGTTACATTTTTAATCTAAAAATATGAACTTTGAACAAAAAAGATACTTTCCTGCAAATTAGTTTAATTTTCTACAAAACAGATCAATTTTCAACTAAAATAATGATTAGCCAAAAAAATGTATTTTCTAAAAAGTGTAACTTCAAACCGTGTAGTTAACTTTTCAACTAAAAGAACGAGTTTTCAACAAAATTGTTGAATCCTTAATCAAACCAGATTGATATTCATCAAAAAATTTGCATTTTTAACCAAAAATGATGAATTTTCAACCAAGAAGATTAATGTTCTACCGAAAGAGACAATATTTCAACAAAATACTTGATTTTTCAGACAAATAGTTAAATTTTCAAATGGAAAAGTTCAATGTTCAACTAAAAAATAAAAATTTACAACCAAAAATGAAATAATTTCGTTTTCCGTTAGAAAATAGATTCCCATCCCAACAAAAATAAAACGAATTTTTAACAAAAATGTTAAATTTTCAACCAATAAAATGAACCTTCAACCCAAAAAAAGTTAATTTCCAACAAAGTAGTTCAGTCTTTTACCAAAATATGACCTTTTGACGAAATTGTTACTTTTTTAAAAAGCAAATAAATTTGTATCCAAATAATACGAATTCTCAACATTACAATGTAATAGTTACATTTTTAACCAGAAAGATAACATTTCAACTGAAAATGTAATAGTAGACTTGTAAACCAAAATGAGTGAATTCTTATTGAAAAATATTTGAATTTTCTTTTTGGGTTTTGTATTTTGATAATTGGTAGATTAAATAATAGTTTAGATAAACATTACAGCTGATTTTTAATATTTAACAAATATTAGTTTAGAAAATCGGAAATTTTGCTTAGAAAATAAGGTTAATTTTCCACTGCAAACTTTTTGATTTCGGACTACACACATTCAAATCCGAACTACGCAACATTTAAGGCCCTTCTGGACAGTAACGTAAATTAATTTGTTTTATGTCTTTTTTTCTTATTCGTCAGGGCTTCTGCTTGTAATTATCAGTTCGAAATTTCTGATGACAAGGACAAGGACACCGAGAAGATACCACAGGATGATAATAATAATGGCGATAATAAATCTCACAATTCCAAGGAAGATTTTGATTCCAAAGAGGATGATAAGTACAGAAGAGTTGGGAGTTTCACGGAGCGAAATCTTAGGATGGGAAGTGCGGCACGGATGAAGGAACAGCAGTTTGGGCATGAGAATACCCGAGGTTTTTTCAATCGAAGACCACCGAATTCTGTGCCAGATAGAAGTGACCCTGATCACTTTGTCAAAACTGATCCGTATGATAACAGAAACAGAGGTCAGAGGGATCGAAATTTCCGTCCCAGATATGAGAACCAAAACAGATTTGAGAATCAGAGTCACTCTCAGAGACACGATAATCATAGTCAGAGATATGATAATCAATCCCAGAGACACGATCAATCTCAGGGGCATGATAATTCCCAGAGATTCGATCAATCTCAGAGGCATGATAATTCTCAGAGACACGATAATTATCCTCATAGGTATGATAATCAATCCCAGAGATACGATCAGTCCCAGAGATAC
>JAUELO010000179.1:2943625-2969553 GCA_032357855.1 Amphibolips quercusostensackenii | reverse complement strand
ATTGTCAAATTTATTATTAATAAAATTATCTAATAGTTTATAATATAATTCCCGACAGAAAATCGACAAATTATAAAATACTCGAACTAGAAAATTTCGGAATAAAAAAATACCGAGTAATAAAATTCCTGAATTATAAAGTTCCCGAATAATAATAAAATTCCGGAATTGGAAAAATCCTGAATTATAAAATTTTCGAATAATAATCAAATTCCCAAATTATAAAATATCCGAACTAGAAAATTTCCGAATAATAAAATTGCCAAATAATAAAACTCCTGAATAACAATTAAATTCCCGAATTATAAACTATCCGAACAAAAGAATTCCCGAATTATAAAACTTCCGAATAATAATAAAATTCCTAAATTATAAAATTCCCGAATTAAAAATTTTTATAATAACATTTTTGACTGAAAATTTTCGAATTATAAAACATCTGAACTAGAGAATTAGGGAATTTAAAAATTCCCTGATAATACAATTCCGGAACAGTTTATAATATTACTGAATAATAAAATTCCTGAATTATAAAATTCTGAAGTTGAAAATTCCCGAATGATAAAATTCCAAATAGTTTATAATATTTCATGAATATAATATTCATGAATTATAAAATTCCCGAACAGTTCATAATATTACCGAATTATAAAATTCCCTATAGTTTAGCATGTTACCGAATAATAAAATTCCCGAAAGTTTGTAATATTGCATAATAAAATTCCTGAATTATTAATTTCTCCATTGATAATAAAATTACCGAATCTTGAATTTATAAAATTCCCGACATAAAATTGCCGAATTATAATTAATTCAAACTAGAAAATTGCAGAATTATAAAATTCCCAAATGTCAGCAATTAAAAATTTTTTTATAAATATTACTTATTTATTGAAAATACAATAATCAAATATTTTTATCAAACCAAAAATTTTAATGTTTAAAGTTTCTAAATTTATTGTTTAAGTCCAAAATAAGAATAATTTTAATTGTCGAAATTCGGGAATTTTATAATTCCGCAATTTTCTGTAGAAAATTTTATTATTTGGGAATTTTGAAATTGGGTAATATTATAAACTATTTGGGAATTACCAATTTATCCCAATTAATTTTATTCCGAACTATTTTTGGAATTTATTATTAATCATTTCTAATTGAAAACTTTTTAAAATTAGAATAAAATTGAACATTTTTGAATTAGAAACAATTTTATTTTGAATTTAAGAATCTCGAAACTGAATGAAATCAAATTAAAATTTTGAACATACCATAATTTCTAAACTTTAAATTGGACTTTCTTCAGATTTTAATGATGACGACCAACAAATAAAAATTTAAGCATTTAAAGAAATTGTTTTTCAATAAATATTCATTTATTCAAAATACAATAATTGTATAAAAAATACGTTTAAAAAATAAATTAAGAACAAGCGCGCTTCGAACGAAAAAAAAACTTTCTTGATTAATTTTCTCCGATCCTGATAACATTTTCCATAGAAACTTTGCAGGATTTAATTTAGCACTGACGTATCCCGATATTTCTTTTTTATTTTTTTTTAAATTAAAAAATCGATTTTTGAGAATGTTTTTTGTATTTTTTTAAAATACTTTGCACATTTTCAAACAAAATTGTTTATCCAGATATACATATTTTTAAAATTATTGTTATTTTAAATTCAAAAAATAATTTTTACAAACTTTTAAAATTAAAAAAATGTTCTTTTGTAAAAATATTTGATTATTTTATTTTTAATAAATAAATAATATTAGTTGAAAATCATTTTTCAAATTGTTCGGATTTCGGAATTTTCAAATGCGGTAATATTATAAACTGTTCGAGAATTTTATTTTTCGGGATTTTCCAGTAGTTCCAATCAAAAATTCAAGTGAGTTTATAACACAATCAAATTTTGTTAAATTCCCGAAATAAAATTGCCGACACAGAAAAATTTCCGAAACCTAAAATTTCCAAATCTAAATAATAAAAAAATTGTTTTAATGATAAGTAAATAATAAAATATTCTTATTTGAGGAGCATATTTTTTATTTATTTATTATTAAAACCATTTTTTCGTTGTTTAGATTCGAAAATTTTCCTGTGTTGGTAATTTTTTTTAAGGCGTTAATTTGATTTTTTAAAAACTTATAATTTTGGAATTTCTTTTTCGGGAATTTTAAAGTCAGGAATTTAATTTTTCGAAATTTTTCATTTTTAATTTTTCATTCTTGTTGTTATTTATTGTATTAACTTAATTTTTTTTCGTGTAAAAATGGTTCTAGTTTTTCGTACTTGTTTGTAAATAAATGTCAACCATCGATAAAAAAAATTAAAAATGGGATTTTTTTAAAAATTAATTGTTGTGAATTTTGTATAACAAAAACTACACAGTTATGGTTTTTAAGGGTGTTTAAATGAAAAAAATACATATATAAAAAAGGTGTATTCATAGAGATCTACAACTTGATTTTTCTTCGAGTGTACAATAATTATTAATTATTTTTTTAATAAATATTTTTGCGTTTTCTATAGGAACTTAAAAAAAATTTTACCCCGATTTTCAAAATGTAATAAGACATTTTTTGTAAATGGTCCTTCCGAAAAATGATTGTTAAATCTGCTGAGTACCTGTAAAGCAGTAAAGTGTCCTGAGTTCTTATTGTATGCAGGATTTCGAAACCTTGAAATTTAAAATGCAAATTTTTGTTATCTGCAAGATCAACTTTTATGCTCTTGTGTATTTTGCCACGCTTAAATGACTAAGGGGGAAAAACTTATTTAATTATTTAATTGCGTCTAAAAAGTACGTAATTTATTCTTAATTAAATTTTTTGTATCAAATATTAAATTTTATTTCGTTTTTTAACTATTTTTACGTTTTTAAAATTTTGTAGGATGAAATAATTTTGCCGATTTTTCAAAAAAAATTTCCAAATTTTCAAATAGTCAATTGTCGAATTTTCAAATTCCCGCAAAACAAATTTTTAGGTTTTTTTTTTAAATAATCTTTTATTTTATATGGGGTATTTATTTGCAAGTGTTCTATTAAATTTGTATTTTTTTAGGGAATTTACTATTTTCGGAAATTTAATAATTTTGGGAATATGAAATTATGGAAAATTGTCAATTCAAAATTTAAAATTTCGGTAGTTTTACTTTCTTTCGGGAATTTAAAAATTAAAAATTTAACCGTGGAAAGTTCAATCAGCAATTGTTGAGAATTAAAGAAAATTAAACGTAAATATTCAACTTTTTAACTATCAAAAATGAAAAAAAATTCAACTGTTGAAATCGCAAGAAATCGAAAATTTAAATGATAAAAGTTCAATTTTCAATTTTCTTTAGTATCGAACAATACAATTATCAACTGTTGAAAATTAAAGAAAATTAAACTAATGAAAATTTAAGAATTTGAAAATTATACAATTAAAAATACAATTTTAAACTCTTGAAAATTGATTTGTTTTCATTTTAAATTGTTAAATTTCCAACTGTTAAAAATTAGAAAAAATTAAAAGTGAAAATTCAATTTTTTACAGTTAAATTTTCAACTGTTTAAAATACAAGAAAATTAAACTGCTAAAATTGTGAAAAATAATGAAAATTTAATTTTTTTTAACACTTTTTTTTACTTATTGAAAATAAAAGAAAATTCAACTGTTGGGAAATGAGGAAAATTAAAATTCCAACTGTTAAAAGTTCAATTTTTTTAAATTTTGAGCAGCACAAATATCAAATGTTGAAAATTCAAGAAAATTCAGCTACTGAAAATTGAAGAAATAAAAAATTTAATTCGCAACTGTTGAAAGTGGAAAGTAATTATTCAATTTTCTACAGATAATTGTCATCTGTTGGAAAATAAAGAAAATTAAAAATATAGAACATTCAACTGTTGAAAGTTCAATTTTCAACAGTTAAATTATAAAGTGTTGAAGAAAATAATGTTTAAAGTAAATATTCAATTTTCATCAGTTACATTTTAATCTGTTGAAAAATAAAAAAAATAAAAAAATTATAAAAGATTTATCTGCTGAAAATCGGAAATATTTGAAAATTAAATTATTAAAATTTCAATTTTTTTAAATTCTTAACAGACCATATATTGGTAAAAATTAAATTTTGATTTTTTCTTTATTTTCAACTCTTCAATTTTGAATTTTCGAAAACCAAAAAAATTGAAAATTAACTATTGAAATTTTAATTTTGTTTTATTTCTAGCAGTTTATATCTTAATTGTTGAAAATTGAAGAAAATTCAACTACTGAAAATTCAAGAATTTGAAAATTCAATTTTTAATTGGCAAAAGAAGAAGGTTAAAAATATTGAAAATTCATTAGCGGAAAATTTAAGAAATTAAAAAATAATAAAATAAAAAAAGGAATTTTCAATTGTTAAAAATTGAATTTTCAGTTTTCTTTAGGGACAACTGAAAAATCCCGAAACATAGAATGCACGAAAGTGTAAAATTGCCGAATAATATAATTTGCAAATAATTCAATTTCCGAATTTTAAATTTCTCGATTTGGACAATTCCAGAATAATAATATTCCCAAATAATAAAACTTCCAAATTAGAAAATTCCTAAATAATAAAATTTGTGAATAACACAATTTCCGAATAATACATTTTCCGAAATGGATAATTCCCGAATAATCAAATTTCCGAATGGGAAAATTGTACAAAATAAAATTCCCGACAGAAAATTGTCGAATTATAAAATATACGAACTAGAAAATTTCCTAATTTAAGCAATTAAAAACATTTTCATAAATAATATTTATTTATTAAAAATACAATAATAAAATATTTTTAGGAAGAAATTATTATTAATGTTTAGAGTTTTTTAAATTATTGTTTAAATTTAAAATAAAAATAATTTAAAAATTTTTTATTCCAATTATTATCATCAAATAATAAGTTAAGAAACTTTAAACATTAAAAATAATTTGTTTATAAACATATTGGTCTTTTTTATCTTTAATAAATAATATTTATGAAAAATTTGTTTTGGTTTAAATTCGACAATTTTCTAGTTCAGATATTTTATAATTCGGCAATTTTCTGTTGGAAATTTTATTAATTACAGGAATTTCCCATTTCGGGAATTTCATTATTTATGAAATTTATTATTAAAGAATTTATTAATTCAGGAATTATATTATTCAGCAAAATTTAAACATTACAAATATTTTCTGTGAAAAATATTTGATTGATATATTTTTAATAAATAGATAACATATATTAAAAAAAAAAAAAATTGTTTGAATTTAGAAATTTTAAAATTCGGTAATATTATAAGCTGTTCGGGATTTTTATTATTGTGGAATTTTCCAATTAGGGAATTTTATCATTTGGGAATTTCATAACTGGGGGAATTTTATTAATCGAACTTTTCCAATTCGGAAAATTTATCATTCGGAAATTGTATTATTCGCAAATTTTATCATACAGACATTTTTCAATTTGCATATTTTACAGTGCCGGGAATATTATTTTTTGGGATTTTTCAGTCGTCCCGGAAATTTTATTATTCGGGAATCTCCCAGTATCGGGAATTTAAATTGTTGGGATTTATCACTTGCTCCATTTATTTATTAAAAATATAGTAATCAAATGTTTTTATAACAGAAGTTAATTTTAAATTTGAAAGCTTTTAAAATTATTTTTTAAATTTAAAATAACAATAATTAAAAAATGTTTTTTTTTCTGGGTAACATTTTTCTCAATTATTGTTATTTTAAATTCAAACAATAATTATAGAAACTTTAACCATTAAAAATAATTTTTTTTTATAAAAATATTTTATTATTGTATTTCAATAAATAAACAATATTCGTAAAAAATTTAATTGTTTAAATTCGGGAATTCTCGAGTTCAGATAGTTTATAATTTGGCAATTTTCTGTCGAGAATTTTATTTTTCGGGATTTTTCAGTCGCCCCTTTTTTAATTTTTAACTGTTTAGTTTTCAACAGTTAAATTTTAATTTTTGTAAAATGGAGGAAAATTTAAAATACAAAAAACTAAAATGCAAAAAATCGGAAAAAATTGAAAATTCATCTGTTGAAAGTTATATTTTAAATTTTCTTAAATTTGAAACGCTATTTTATTGAAAAGTGTGATTTTTAAAATAATTTTTTCGAATTTAAAAAATCAAAGAAATTACAACTGATTCTGGCTCGACTTCTTCTAGAATATTTTTATCTCTTTGGCGTATAAAAATTGTCGACTTCCTCTTAAAATTTTGGCGAGTGAGTGCTAATGAATGTGAGGTCAGGATAAAGCGCAGGCGCGATCGCAATTTAAAATGACATCGGTAACTTCAACTTTGGATGGAAGTATTAGTATGTATCTTACCTAGATTTGAGCAAGATGACTAGCAACTTCTCTCCATTTTTTTAAATTAAAATTTTTATTTTTATTTTTTGAGTTGTAAAATCAGTTTGTAAGGAATAAATATAATTAAACTATATACATTTAAATAAAATTTATTTCAATTTTATATTATCTGATTGTTTATCGTGCCGTAAATTACCAATGGGATTATCTTCAAAAATTCACAGGTGATTTTCGACCATTAAGTATTTCTGCAAACACAGCAAAAGGTACGATATTTCATTATGTACATTTTTAAATTTCTACTTTTGATCTTGTTAATTTTTTTATTTTTTTTTACAAACTAATGTCAGGAAAAAAAACTGTTTATTATTTTTTAAATAAACATTTTGTTAATTTAACAGGAACGACTGGAAAATAAATATTTGTTAACAATTGGAAAAAAAATTTTGCTAAGAAATATTTATTTTTAATTATTGTTATTTTAAATCTTAAAAATAATTTACTAAATATGAAATAAACATCAAAAATGTAATAAAAAAATTAATAAAGAAAAGAGATAAGAAAATATGGTCAAAATATTTAATTATTGTATTTTCATTAAATAAACCATATTTACTTAAAAAACAGTACCTTAAGTTGTTTAACAAATGTTTTGTAAATTTAACAGGGACGACGGAAAAATCATAAAAAATAGAATTCCCGAATTTAACTACAAAAGTCATTGTTTTACTTTAAAATAAAAATAATTTTTTTTTCAATTTTACTGAGAAATATTTTTTTTTACAATAATTATTATTTTATATGCAAACCATAATTTACAAAAGCGCAATAAACATAAAAAAATTTCCTAAGAAAATTTTATAAAGAAAAAAGAGAAAATTTAGTCAAAATGTTTCATTATTATATTTTTGATAAATGAAAATGTATTTATTAAATACAGTCTCTTCACTTGTTTAACAAACATTTTGTAAACATTTTTATGAGCATGAAAAATAAAATTCCCTAGTTAAAACAATCTAAAAAAATTATTTATGATAAATATAATTTATTTATTCAAAATGCAATAATGAATTATTTTGATCAAATAATTTTTTTTTTAAATATTCAATGTATTTTAACAAAATTGTTGTCTGAATTTAAAATAACATTTGGAAAAACATTTCACTGAAAAATAAATGTTTTTATTTATTGTGATTTCAAATCCAAAGATTAATATACAAAAAATACAATAACGTAAAAAAAGTTCTAAAAAAATTTGAAGAAGAAAAAAGATAAGAAAATTTGGTTAAAAAGTTTTATTATTGTACTCTTAATAAATAAACAATATTTATTAAAAAACAGTTTTCTAGTCGCTCAACAGACATTTTGTAAATTTAACAGGGATGACGAAAAAATCATAAAAATTAAAATTTTTGAATTATAATAATTTAAAAAAAATATTTGCAATGAATATAATTTATTTATTGAAAAAAAATAATGTAATATTCCTACGTCAGAAATTTGCTTGTAATGTTTAATGTGACTAAAAACATAATATTGTTTAAATTTAAATTAAAATAATTTTTCAAAAATTTCATTAAGAAATATTTTTTCTCAATTATTATTTTATAATTCAAAAAATTATTTACAAAAGCGCCATAAACATAAAAAAAATTTCCAAACAAAATTAAAAAAAAAAATAAGAGAAAATTTTGTCAAAATATTCAATTATGGTATTTTTAATAAATGAAAAATATTTATTAAATACAGTTTCTTCTGTTGCTTAAGAAAAATTTTGTAAACATTCTTATGATCATAAAAAATAAAGTTCCCAAATTGAAACAATAAAAAAAAATTATTTGCAATAAATATAATTCATTTTTTCAAAATACAATAATAAATTATTTTGATCAAATAATTTTTTTAAATCTCAATGTATTTTAACAAAATTGTTGTCTGAATTTAAAATAACAATTGGAGAGGAATCTCACTAAGAAATATATATTCTTAATTATTGTAAATTTAAATCTAAAAAATAATAAACAAAAAATACAATAACGTAAAAAAAGTACTAAAAAAAATTTGATGAAGAAAAAAGATAGGAAAATTTAGTCAAAATGTTTTATTATTGTACTCTTAATGAATAAATAATATTTATTAAAAAACAGTTTCCTTAGTCGCTTAACAGACATTTTGTAAATTTAACAGGGACGACGAAAAAATCATGAAAATTAAAATTTCCGAATTTTAATAATTGAAAAAAGTTATTTGTAATAAATATAATTTATTTATTCAAAAAACAATAATGAAATATTTTTACGGCAGAGAATTGTTTGTGATGCTTAATGTAACTAAGAACAAAATATTGTTTGAATTTAAATAAAAATAATTTTTTTTAATTTGATTAAAAATATTTTTTTTCAATTATTATTTTATAACCAAACAATAATTCACTAAAAATGTAATAAACATGAAAAAAATTTCTTAAAAACATTTTGATAAAGAAAATAGATAAGGAAATTTGGTCAGAATATTTCATCATTGTACTTTCAAGAAATAAACAATATTTATTGAAAAACAGTTTCCTTAGTCGCTTAATAGACATTTTGTAAATTTAACAAGGACGGCGAAAAAATCATGAAAATCAAAGTTTTCGAATTTAAATAATTAAAAAAAAAATATTTGTAATGAATATAATTTATTTATTTAAAATACCACAATAAAATATTTTTATCAGAGAATTTTTTGCGATATTTATTGTATTAAAAAAATTATTGTTTAAATTTATAATGAAAATAATTTTTTAAAAATTTCATTGGGAAATATTTTTTTCCTAATTAATTTTTTATGATCCAAACAATAATTTACAAAAAATGCAATAAAAATGAAAAAAAAATCTTTAAAAAGTGTGGTAAAGTGAATAGAGAAGAAAATTTAAGCAAAATATTTCACTATTGTCTTTTTAATAAATAAACAATATTTATTTTTTAAAAAGTTCCTTTAATTGTTGAACTGTAAATTTAACAGAGACGACGGTAAAATCATGAAAATTAAAATTTCTAAATTTTAATGATTGAAAAAAATTATTTGTAATTAATATAATTTATTTATTCAAAAAACAATAATGAAATATTTTTACGGCAGAAATTTGTTTGTGATGTTTGATGCAACTAAAAACAAAATATTCTTCAAATTTAAATTGAAATGATTTTTTAAAAATTTGATTAAGAAATATTTTTTCTTAATTATTATTTTATAGTCCAAACAATTATTCACAGAAGCGCAATACACATAAAAAAATTTCCAAACAAAATTTTATAAAAAAAAAATAAGTGAAAATTTTGTCAAAATATTTAATTATGGTATTTTTAATAAATGAAAAATAATTATTAAATACAGTTTCTTCTGTTGTTTAACAACAATTTTGTAAATATTGTTATGATCATGAATAATAAAGTTCACGAATTGAAACAATTGAGAAAAATTATTTGTAAGAAATATTATTTATTTATTCAAAATAAAATAATGAATTATTTTGACCAAATAATTTTTTTAAATATTTAATGTATTTTAACAAATTGTTGTCTGAATTTAAAATAACAATCAGAAAGGAATCTCACTGAGAAATATATATTTTTAATTATTGTAAATTCAAATCCAAAAAATAATAAACAAAAAATACAATAACGTAAAAAAAGTGTTAAAGAAATTTGATGAAGTAGAAAGATAAGAAAATTTGGTCAAAATGTTTCATTATTGTACTCTTAATAAGTAAACAATATTTATTAAAAAACAATTTCCTCATTCGCTTAACAGGCATTTTGTAAATTTAACAGGGACGTCGACAAAATCATGAAAATGAAAATTTTCGAATTTTGATAATTGAAAAAAATTATTTGTAATAGATATAATTTATTTATTCAAAACAAAATAATGAAATTTTTTTACGGCATAAATTTTTGTGTGATGTTTAATGTAACTAAAAACAAAGTATTGTTTAAATTTAAATTGAAATAATTTTTTAAAATTTTTATTAGGAAATATTTTTTCTCAATTATTATTTTATCATCCAAACAATAATTTACAAAAAATGCAATAAACATAAAAAAAATGTCTTCAAAAAAAGTTTGATAAAGAAAATAGATAAGAAAATTTGCTCAAAATATTTCATTATTGTACTTTTAATAAATAAACAATATTTGTTAAAAAAAACTGTTTCCTTAGTCGCTTAACAGACATTTTGTAAATTTAACAGAGACGACGAAAAAATCATGAATATTAAAGTTTTAGAATTTAAATAATTGAAAAAAATTATTTGTAATGAATATAATTTATTTATTTAAAATACTACAATAAAAAATTGTTATCAGAGAATTTTTTGCGATGTTTAATGTTCTTTAAAAAATTATTGTTTAAATCTAAAATAAAAATAATTTTAAAAAAATTCCATTGGGAAATATTTTTTTCTTAATTATTATTTTATAATCCAAACAATAATTTACAAAAAATGCAATAAACATGAAAAAAAATTTCTTTAAAAAAGTTTGGTAAAGTAAATAAAAAAGAAAATTTGAGCAAAATATTTCATTATTGTATTTTTAATAAATAAACAATTTTGACTGAAAAACGGTTTCCTCAGTTGTGTAACAAAAATTTAGAAATTTAACAAGAACGACGGATAAATCGTGAAAAATAAAATTTTCGAATTAACACAATTGAAAACAATTATTTGTAATAAATATAATTATTTATTCAAAATACCATCGTAAAATATTTTTATCAGAGAATTTTTTTGTGCTGTTTGATTTAAAAAAATATATTTGTTGAATTTAAAATTGAAATAATTTTTTTTTTAGTTCATGAGAAAATATTTTTTTTTCATTTCCTATTTTAAATCCAAACAATAATTTACAAAAGAATGTGCTAATAATTAAAAAAAAAGCTTGAAATAATTTGATGAAGAAAATAGAAAAGAAAATTTGAGCAAAATATTTCATTATTGTATTTTTAATAAATAAACAATATTGATTAAAAAACGGTCTTATTAGTTGCTTAACAAAAATGTTGTAAATTACAATTATGAAATATTTTTATGACAAAAGTTTTTTTGTAATGTTTAATGCAACTAAAAAAATTATTGTTTGACTTTAAAATTAAAATTTATAAAAAAGTCTTATTCAGAAATATTTATTTTTTAATTATTGTTATTTTATAATCCAAACAATAATTTACAAAAGTGCACCAAACATGAAAAAAAATCTTAAAAACAGTTTCATAACAAAAAAAAATTAAAGGAAATTTTATCAAAATATTTCATTATTAGATTCATAATAAATATTATTTATTTATTGAAAATACATTAAATAAATATTTTTATAAGGAAAAGTTTTGTGTGATATTCAATGTAATTAATAAAAATTATTGTTTGAATTTCAAATAAAAATAATTAGAAAAAATTTCATTAAGAAATATTTTTATTAATTATTATTTTATAGTCCAAACAATAGTTTACAAAAAATGCAATAAATATTTTAATAAATTCTTGTGAAAAACAATTTATGTACAAAAAATCAAAGAAAATTAGATTAAAATATTTTATTATTGTATTTTTAACAAATAATATTTATTAATTAAAAATACATTAATTAAATATTTTTATGAGAAAAATGTTTTTGATGTTCAAAATAATCAAAGTATTATTGCTTGGATATAAAATAAAAAATTGAAAAAAGAATTTCATTAAGAAATATTTTTTTCAATTATTATTTTAAATCCAAACAACAATTTACAAAAAAATACAATAAACACAAAAAAGATTCTTTAAACAAATTTCATGAAAAAAGTAAAGGAAATTTGATCACAATATTTCATTATTGTATTTTCAATAAATATTATTAATTTACTTAAAATGCAATAATTAAATATTTGTTGTCAAAGAAATTAATTTGTGATGTTCAATGTAGTTGGAAAAAAATATTGTTTGAATTTAAAATTAAAATAATTAGAAAAAATTTTCATTTCGAAATATTTTTTTTTTTATTAATTTAAATCCAAACAATAATTTACAAAAAATGCAATAAACATAAAACAATGTCTTTAACAAGTTTTATGAGGAAAAAAGAAAAAAAATGTTGTTAAAGTATTTCATAATTGTATTTTTAATAGATGAAAAATATTCATTTAAAAACCGTTTCTTAATTTGTTTAACTTCAGAAATTTTACAGTGTTGGATGTTTTATGATTCAACATTATTTTTCAACAATTTTAAAATTTCGCGAAATTACTATTTTAAATATTTACTCTGTTATTAAAAAAAATTGAAAATTAAAAAAAAAATTGAAAATTGAAAAAAACAGTTTTTTTTTATTTTTTTATTAAAAATTTAAAATTCAAACTCAAATTGCAAGCAGAACCTGGAGAGTAGAGGTATTATTAGTAATAAAAATGATGCCTAGTTGTCATGTAAGATATTTTATTTTTTTTTTTATATAGATGGGCACTTAAAAATTTGCTCAGGTATGCAATGTTACCGCACCGACACGTGATTTAACTATAACGCCGCTACTTAATTGCTTTGTCTTAACAACTCTAATTATGCTCTCTGCGATTAAACTACAAATTATAGTTCTGACGCACTTGAAAATTTACTGTAAGTGAGATGTGACGTTTGTCTTCAACTTTAACAATTTTTTTTTTAATTATTAGGGTAGCCTTAAAAAATTACAAAAATTAATTTTTCAAAAAGGAACATTATTTATCAATAGCGACTATTTTTCGAAGAAATCTACCAACAATTTTTTTTAAGGTTTGTAAAGTTTATTTTCAATTGTCGAAAATTCAACTGTTGATAATTTAATAAAATTGAAAATTAAATTTCCAGCTGTTCAAAATTGAAGAAAACTGAACTTTCAGCTACTGAATTTTCTATTTTTTGATTTCCCAAATTGGGAAACGTAAAAAAATGATCGCACTTTCGATTTTGAATAATTTTCCGTTTAGAATTTAAAAAAATTAAAATTTAAAATTTATTAAATAAAAATATGCTCGTTGAAAATTGAATTGTTACTTTTTATTTTTCAGCAGTTGAATTTTCGTTTTTTTTTTAAATTTTCAACGGTATAATTTTCAATTTCATTAATTTTCAGCCGTTGAATTGTCTATTATTGATTTTTCTTCATTTTTCAAAAGTTGACCTTTTTCATTTTCAACAGTTGTAAATTCAATTTTCTTTGATTTCCAACAGTTGACAATCGAGCTGTTGGAAATTGATGAAAATTAAATTTTCAATTTTTTTCGATTTGTAAATTCATTTTTTTCTCATTTTCAATAGTTAAAAATTTAAATTTTGACAGTATAAGTTTCAATTCCTTTAATTTTCAGTTGTTGAATTTTCGATATTTTCAATTTTCGACAGTTGAAAATTAAACAGTTAAAAATTAAAGAAAATTGAAAATTCCCTTTTTAAAAAACTGTTTACAATTTCTTCAATTTTCAGCTGTTGAATTTTCTATATTTTCAATTTTTTTCTTTTTTTAACAGTTGGAATTTTTTTTCAAATTTTAACAGTTGTAAATTTAATTTTCTTTAATTTTCTGAAAATTTTACTGTTAAAATTTTCAACAGTTGAAAATAAGAGTTGAAAATTAAAGAAAATTGAACATTCCTTTTTTAAAGAATGTTTTTAATTTCTTCAATTTTCATTTGTTCAATTTTCTATATTTTCAACTTTATTTATTTTGTAACTGCTGGAAATTTGTTTATTTTTCTTCAAATTTCACCAGTTGTAAATTCATTTTTTTTTTATTTTTAACAGTTGACAATTGAACTGTTTAAAATTGATGGAAATTCCAAAATGAACTTTTGTCAGTTGCATTTTCAACTTTCTTCGATTTTCAACGATTATTAATTTAATTTTCTTCAATTTTTAATAGTATGATTTTCAATTTTTGCAATTTTCACCAGTTAAATTTTTAACAGTATAATTTTTTAAGTTATTCAATTTTCTTTGATTTTCAGCAACTGTATTTTATAAATTTTCAATGTTCTTCTTTTTCCAAGACTTAGAAATTTCACTGTTAAAAATAGAATATTTAATTTTAAGTTTCTTCGATTTTCAACTGTTAAAATTTGAATAGTTAAAAATTATGGAAAATTGAAAATTAAACTTTCAACCGTTGAAAATTCCTGGTTTGATTTGCTTTCAATTTCTTTAATTTCCAGCTGCTAAATTTTTCATGTTTTCAGTTTTCTTCATTTTTTTACAGCTGAAATTTTTTTCAATTTTCAACAGTTGTAAATTCAATTTTTTCTAATTTCCAACAGTTGACAATTGAACTGTTGGAAATTGATGAAAATTGAATTTACAATTTTCTTCGATTTTCAACAGTTGTAAATTTAATTTTCTTTAATTTTTAATAGTTAAAAATTTAATTTTCAATGCTATCATTTTCTAATTCTCCAATTTTCAGCTGTTGAATTTTCTATATTTTTATCATTTTCAAGAGTTGAATTTTTTTCAAATTTCAATAAATGCAAATTCAATTTTCTTCAATTTTTGAAAATTTTACTTTTAAAAATTAAATATTTAATTTTAAGTTTCCTCGATTTTTGACAATTAAAAATTAAACAGTTAAAAGTTAAAGAAAATTAAAAATTCTTTTTTTAAAAAATGTTTACAATTTCTTCAATTTTAAGCAGTTGAATTTTCTGTATTTTCAATTTTATTGATTTTTAACAGTTAAAATTATTTTTTTTTTATTTTAATAGTTGTGAATTCAATTTTCTTCAATTTTTAACAGTGGACAATAAAGCTGTTGAAAATTCATGAAAATTCTAAAATTGAACATCCAACAGTTTCATTTTCAATTTTTTTCGATTTTGTACAGTTATAAATTGAATTTTCTTTCATTTTCAACAGGTTGGTTTTCAATTTCTCCAATTTTTACTAGTTGAATTTTTACTTTTAGAGAGTATAATTTTCAATTTTTTGAATTGAATTTTCTGTATTTTCACTTTTATTGATTTGTAACAGCTAAAAATTATTTTTTTTTTATTTTAACAGTTGTGAATTCAATTTTCTTAAATTTCCAATAAATGACAATAAAGCTGTTAAAAATTCATGAAAAGTCTAAGATTGAACATCCAACAGTTCAATTTTCAATTTTCTTCGATTTTGTACTGTTATAAATTGAATTTTCTTTCATTTTCAACGGTATTGTTTTCAAATTCTCCAATTTTTACTAGTTGAATTTTTATTTTTAGACAGTATAATTTTCAATTTCTTGAATTTTCAACAGCTGAATTTTTAATTTTCTTCAATTTTCAATATTATAATTTTCAACTTTAAAAATTTTCGGCTTTCTTCTTTTTTCACACTTGGAAATTTTACTGTTAAAAATTGAATATTTAATTTTAAGCTTCTTTAAATTTCAGCAGTTGAAAATTGAACAGTTAAGAATTAAAGAAAATTAAGAATTAAATTTTCAACAATTGAAAATTCCCTTTTTTCAATTTTAAAAAAATTTCTATAATTCTCAGCTCTTGAGTTTTCAATATTTTTAATTTTCTTCATTTTTTAACAGCTGAAAATTCTTTCTTTTGCTACTTTCAACAATTGTAAATTCAATTTTCTTTAATTTCCAACGGTTGAGATTCAATTGTTGGGAATTGGATGAAAATTTAAAATTAAACTTTCAACATTTAAATTTTCAATTTTCTTTAATTTTCAACACTATTATTTTTGATTTTTTTAATTTTCAGCAGCTAAATTTTCAATTTTTTTTTTGATTTTAAAAAGTTGTAAACTCAATTTTCTTTAATTTTCTACAGACGGAAATTAAATTTTCGCCAGTATAATTTTTTATTTGTTTAATTTCCAGCAGTTGTGTTTTTTTCAATTTTCAATGGTTGAATTTTCTATATATTTAATTTTTTGCATTTCTTTAACAGTTTTAAATTTAACTGTTGAAAATTAAATATTCAATTTTACTTTTTTTGAATTAATTTTTTATCAGAATAATGTTTAACTTTTCAAAATTTAAGGGTTAAAAATTGAAGAACATTAAAAATTGACTTTTCAACCGTTGAATTTTTAATTTCCTGCAATTTCCAGCAGTTGAGTTTTCTTAAATTTTCCAATTCAACTGCTCTAAATTCAATATTGATTTAAAAAAATTTTCAATAATTGATTATTGAAGTTTTGAAAATCAAATATTAAATTAGAACTAAAAAATCATTTTTTAAATTAAACTTTCAGCAGGAAATTTATAACTGGAAATATTATGAATTTAAAAATTCAACTGTTAAAAGTTCAATTTTCACCAGTTTAATAATCAACAGCTGAAAATTAAAGTTAACTAAATTTTCAACAGCTGAATTTCCTATTGCTGAAAAATTAAGAAATTTAAAAAATAAAGAAAAATTATCTTCTTGAAAATAGGAAATTGAAAATTCAAGTGTTGAAACTTCAATTAGAAAGATTTTCAGTTTTTGATAATCGACTAGTGAAAACTGAAGAAAATTAAATTTTCAGCAGTTGAATTTTCTATTTCTTAACAATTAAGAAAATCGATAATTGAAGAAAATTCAACTTCTGAAAATGGTATGAAATTAAAAATCCAACTGTTGAAAATTAAAGAAAATTTTACTGCTGAAAAGCTAAGGAAATTGAATTTCAAGCAGTTGGATTTTTTATTTTTTGAGCATTAAGAAAATTGAAAATTGAAGAAAATTCAACTGCGGAAAATTGTAGAAAATTGAAAATTCAACTGTGGAAATTTACAATTTTCTTCAATTTTTAACAGTTTAATAATTAACTGTTGAAAATTAAAGAAACTAAAATTTTCAGCAGTTGAATTTTCTATTGTTGGAAAATTAAGAAAATAAATAATAAAATAAAATTCAACAGCTCAAAATTGGCGGAATTAAAAAACTTAGCTGTTAAAAATTTTATTTTGAACAATTTAATTTTTCAAAGTTGAAGATTAAAATGTTGAAAATTCAATTTTTTTTTATTTCAAAATTTTCTACTATTGAGAATTGAAGACAGTTAAAATAAAATATTCACTTTTCAACTATTAATTAATTTAAGAAAATCTAACTGCTGGAAATTGTAGGAAATTAAAAATTAAACTGTTAAAAATGGAATAAAATTAAATATTCTATTTCCAAAAGTTAATTAGTAAGTATTGTAAATAAAAGAAAATTCAACTGTCAAAAATTCAATTGTCGTTAAAAATTTAACTGTCAGAAATGTAATTTTCAATTGTTAAAAATTGAAGAAAATTGTATTTTCAATATTTCATCAAACTGTTCAAAATTCAATTTTCAACTTTATTTAATGTTCAATTCTTCAATTTTTAATTATCAAAAGCTGGAAAAAGTTAAATGTTCAATTTTCAAAAATTCCATTTCCAACTTTTAAAAATTAAAAAAATAGAAAATTCAATTTTCAGCTGTTCATGTTTTAACTGTAAAAATTTCAAAAAATGCAACTGCTGAAAAGAAAAGCTAATACATTTTATTATTGATAATTTTCAGATGGTTTTTGTAACAGCATCATTGCAGGGAAATTCGGAAATTTCATACTTTGCATTAAAATTGTATATTTAATTTAGTTTTTCAGGGTGAGTACAAAATAATATTTTAAAATTCAGAATTTAAAACTGTACAATTTGAAAAATAATAATTATGCAAATTAAATATTATAATTTAAAAATTTCAAAAAAAAAATTACACCAAAAAATTTCCCCCTTTCATTCTAAGCCAAATGCTAAAGATACAAAATTTGGCCCCATTTAACTTACTTATAATGTTTAAAATAAAAAAAATCTTCCAATTCAGAAAAAAATTATTAACTAAGAAATTAATTAATTAATTATTCAAGAAAAATTTCTTTTTTTGAATCAGAAATAATTTGAAAACAAATATTCCCTCTGCTAATTCTGAAATAAATTATATACGATAGTTAAATAATTGAATAAAAAATTGAAAAATTAAAAAATCCCTCCTTCTGATTCAGAAAAAGATTGAAAACAAAATATTATTCCCTGTCATAATTGAAAAAATGTTGAAAATAAAAAATCTGTCTCGCTCTATCTCAATTAAACTATTAACAAAAATATTAAAAATAAAAAAACTTCATTCTCATAATCAGACAAAAATTATAAACCAAAAATTCCTTTCTTGGAAGGCAATAAAAAATGTTAAAAATACGGAAAATTCCTATTTCAAATCAACGAAAAAAAATTAAATTATAAACTAAGGAATCAATAAAATTATTTAAGGAAACTGTAAAACTTAATAAAGTTTCTTTCCCGAATTTGGATGCAAATTAAATATTAAAATTTTCTCACTTTCAAATCAATAAAAATATGAAAAATAAAAAAAATCCCATCTCTAATTTATAATAAAAAAATTATTGACCAAAATTATTTTCACAATTTTTAATAATCTTTCCAAATTGAAAATTTTATTTCTTTACAAATTTATATTTTTTTTAATCATTAAAAATTTTATCAGAAATTGAAAGAAACTTTTTTTATTATCTTGAAACCTTTCATAATCCTTAAAACCTTGAAAGTATGCTTTCTAAATTATCTTCAGAAATCTGCAGTTTGTTTTAAATTTTCTTACATTTTTTCAAATTTCAAATTATTTTTCAAATTATTACTAAACTTCTTAATAAATTTTAAAGAAATAATTTGTATTTTTCTTAAAATTTTTAGAAATTGCTGCAAAATAAAAACATTTCTTTTGAATTCTGGATATTCTTCTTTAAAAATTTTTAAAATCTTGTTATTTGTTTTAAAATCTTATTAATTATTCTTTCAGAGTCAATTTTTTAACAACAAAAAAATCATTTTAAATTTCACCTGGCTTTTCAAAAATTGTTTTTATTATTTTGAAACCTTTCAAAATTCATAAAAAGCTTTAAAATTTTTTTTTGAATTTTTCAAAAATGTACATTTTGTTGAAAATATTTTTTAATTATTTTGAATGTTTCCAAAACTTTTTCACTTTTTTATTATAAAAAATCATTTAAAATTTCCCTAGAAAAATAAGAAAAATTTTTATTGTTTAAAAAAATTTTTTAATTCTCAAAAAGCTTTTTTTTGAAATTTTTAAAAATCCACAATCTGTTAAAAAAATGAAAAAATCTGTTTAAATACGAAAACATCTTTGTGATTTTTAAAGAATTTTCAAATATCTTTAAAATTTATTTTGAAAAATAATTTTTAATTTTTTTAGGAACCTCAAGAAACTTTGTTTATTCTCTTGAATACACGAATTTTCTGTAAAATTGTGTAATGTTGCTAAATTCAAAAATTTTGCTCTGAAATACATATTACATTCTGTTTTAATATTTTACGAAATTATTTTGAATATTTTAAAAATTTTTCAATTTTCTATAATAAAAAATCGTTTCAAATTTCTCTATGAATCTTAAGAAAGAAATTGTATTCTCTTGGAACGTTTCAAAATTGTTAAAAAGCTCTTTTTCCGGAATCGTCAAAAATCACATTTTGCTTTAACATTTCTGAAATCTTTTTAAATTGAAACTTACCTTTGGATTTTTGTCAAAACTTTAAAATTACTTTCGCAAATAATTTTTAATTATTTATTTTTCAAAATAAAAAAAAATTTCAAACTTTCCTGGGTACCTAAAAAAAAGTTGCTTATTCTTTAACAAAAAGTTTTGAAGTTCTACAAAACCTCTGCTAAACATTTTTTTCGTCAAGTGTAATTTTTCAAAAGTGTAATTTAAGTGTAAATTATTTTTTTAAATGTAATTTAATTTTCTTACGGGATAAAAGTATTTAATAAATAAAAAAATAATAATAAATTCTAGTTTTTTTTTTAATTCCAGGTTGGACTTTCTTATTCCTGGAAAAAAATGAACAGTATAAATTTAATGAACGCTGTAAAAAAGAGAGTCCCAATTGTAACTTGGCTACCTAAATACTCTTTTGATGATACTCTTGGAGATCTAGTGGCCGGATTAACGATTGGATTAACACTGATTCCTCAAGTATTATTTAGAATTTTTTCATTATAATAATTTAATTAAAGATCTTTAGTTTCTTTATCTAATTGGATAGTTTCATCAATTTGAGATGATATCTTTTTTTTTGTTTCTGAGAAAAAGAAATATTTCGAAAGAATATAAAAAATCCCATTCAAATTATGCGACCTTGTCCCGCCACATCAGGATTGGCTCAACAATACCCCGATCGTCCCGCTCAAACAGCAATGTCTTATTTTCGCGCGAAAAATTCAAAAAGGATAATTATTCAAGCTAAAAATAAATATTGAAACTTTTCTTAAAAAATTGTTCCTGAAGTAATGACATCTATTTTGTAGTGCTCTTTAGTTTTACAGCGATTTCTTTCTCAAATATGCAACTGCCTCTTTCCAAATTTTGTTTTTTTTTCCGGAGAGTTTTGAAGAGTTTATTTTAAGATTTTGTACGGAAAGGTTTTTAATATTTTAGGATCGAGTGCTAGGATTTTTTCAAAATTAATTTTGAAAACGTGGCACAATTTTTTTTTGAAAATTTGGTATAATTATGATTATAATTTTTAGGCTATAGCTTATGCTGGTTTAGCCGGTTTGGGACCACAATTTGGATTATACAGTGCATTTGCTGGAAGTTTCGTTTACATAGTTTTTGGAACTTGCCCGGAAGTTAATATCGGGCCAACCGCCCTTATTTCTTTATTAACCTTCACTTACGCCAGGTAAAACAATAATTATTAATTAATTTTAATTTAATATTTTATTAATTAAATTTTAATTTAAAATAACTACAAAAGTCAACTTGTATTATTTAAACAAATTTCAGAAGGAAAACCCAAGCGTGAACAATAAAAAAATAGTTGGGCATAATTAAAATCAAATTTAATTAAAATTTTCCCCTTTTTTAACAGAATTCTTCTATTTTCCAGAATCTTCCCTTTTTTCTCGTTTTTGCGCCTAAATGCGAAATTAATTAACAGAACCCAATTACAAAATCCAGCAATTTTTTTGTTGAAGAGTATACTATTATATTTTTGGTTCGGATATTATTTTATTAAATGAACAATTTATTTATTTGGTTGAAAATTCAACTAGTTTGTTAAAAAAGAATTCTTATTAATTCTAATTTTAAGTAATAAAAAATATTCAAATGAAATTAATTCTAAATTTAAAATGTAATTCTTTTTAAAAAATTAAAAATAAAATATTATGAAAATATTTTTTGGTTAGAAATTCAACTCCTTGCTTGAAAGTTAAACTACCTTGTTGAATATTATTCTTTTAAAAAAATTTACCTCCTTTGTTCAAAATTCAACTTTTTTGATGAAAATTATTTTTTTTTTGTTTAAGCATTAATTTTTTATCTGAAAATTTAACTGTTTCATTTCCTTTCAACTTATCTTTTTGGAGTTGAAAATTCAATTTTTTGGAAGAAAATTCGTCTTTTTGTTTAGAAAATTAATCTTGTTTGTTAAAAATTCTCCGCTTAAATGAGGATTCAACTATTTAGTTAAAAATTGTCTTTTCTGGTTAAATTCAATAGGCTAAAAATTAGTTTTTTTTCTGTTAAGAATTAATTTTTTTTATCGAAAATTTAACTATTTCATTTTTGTTTCTAAAAATACCTTTCTTGATTTCTGAATTAAAAATTTATATATTTTGTTGAGGATTTAACTATTTTGTTAAAGAAGAATTCTTATTAATTCTAATATAAAATAATAAAAAATATTTAAATAAAATTAATTTAAATTTAAAAATGTAAGTCTTTTTTAAAAATTAGGATGAAATATTAAAAAATTTTGTTTTGTTTAAAAATTCAACCAGTTAGTTGAAAGTTGAACTATTTTGTTAAAAATCAATTTTTTTCAAGATTCATCTTTTTCGTTTATAATTTAACTTTTTTGTCGAAAATCAATTTTTTTTGTTGAAAAATAATTAATATTATTTAAAACTTTAATTATTAATTTTTGAAAAAAATTTATCCTTTATAAGTTGAAAATTCAAGTATTTGGTAGAAAATTAATTTTTTTTGTCAGATAATTAAGCTTGTTTTTTTATAAAGTTTTATTTTTCGAATTAATAAAATTAGGTAATAATAATTTATTTTCATTATTAATAAATAAATAATAAAACTTTAATTTTTTAACAAAAATAACGTGTTTTAAAAATTAATTTTGTTTGTTGGAAATTAATCGTTTGGTTAAGGATTCAACTATTGAGTTTTTTTTTGATTCACCTGATTAAATTTTGTTTCTTTAATTAATTTTTTAACTGAAAATTCTGTTTTTGGTTAAAAATTAAAATTTTTAAGAGAAAATTCTTTTTTTTTGGGCAGAAAATTAATCTTATTTGTTAAAAATTTATTTTTTTTCGTTGAGGATTCAACTGTTTAAGTAAAAAATTGTATTTTTTGGTTAAATTCAACTGGTTAAAAATTCGTTTTAATGTTTATGAATATCAATTTTTTAAACTGAAAAACAATTTTTTTTGGTTAAAAATTAATTATTTATCTAAAAATTTAACTATGCCATTTTTCGTTGAAAATTTGTCCTTTGAGTTGAAAACTCAAGTATTTGAAATTCAAAATTTAACTTTTTGGCTTGAGAATTCAACAAATTGGTAGAAAATTAAAAAATTGGTTGAGAATTAACTTTTTTGTTGAAAACTAATATTTTTGGTTGGAAATTAAACTGTTTTTATGAAAATTTAACTATTTGGTAGAAAATTAACTTTTTGTTAAAAAATCATATTTTCTAGTTGAAAATTTGACTATATTGCTTGTGCTTCTTTTTGGCTCAAAGATTAAACTGCTTTTGGTTAAATATTATTATTTTTTATATTTTTGATGTTACGTTTTTGACTGAATAAAAATTGCATGAAACAATTTGCTGTTTTTTGTCTACTGAAATTAAATCAATATTTTTTCTAATATTGATTTTTATGTCTAAATTGTGAAAAAATTGCTCTCAGCTCCACTGGGATTCGAAACCAGGTCTTCCAGATTACCAGTCTGGTGCTCTAGTCACTAAGCTACGGAGAGACGAAATTGATATCTTCACAACCTTTATATTTTCGTTGTTATGGTTTTAACCGGATAAATTGTATTAAATAATTTAATGTTAATTGTTTGATTGTTGTTTTATTGTTAATTGAGCTCATAGAAATTTTTTCACAATTTAGAAACAAAAATCAATATAGAAAAATTTATTTTAGGCCAGTAGACAAAAAACAATTAACATCAAATTATTTATTAACATTTTTTGTGTAAAAATTCAACTTTTTTGATAAAATCATTCATTTTCCTCATATTTTGAATAAAAAGCACCCTATTTTTCCTGTTTTGAACAAATAAGCCCTTGAAGATTTTTGTGCAATTCTTTTTACACAAGTTGACTTTTTTGAGTTTATTTTTAAAAATATTAAAAAAAAAAGATTTATCATTAAATCGGATTCACGCGAGTAAGACGTGTTAGAATCTAATATTGAGGTCGATTCTAGCGTGAAGTGTTACAACTGATATAATTAGAATTAATAGTAGCACAAAGGATATTTTTGCTCGTAGAGACTAGAATTATTCACTAGAATTTCATTCATGTTCAAACTACTTCTACCTTGTTTATGAGACTATGAAATAAATTGCCGGATGCGCGGTATAACAGTCAATTCGAGTGAAGTTTATTTTTATTATTAAGTTAAATAATATTTATTTAGTGGTATTCAATCATTTTAATTGAATTTGACACAATTATCTTTACCAGTATTTATTTAACCAGGGCCTGAAATGTTGCGTACTACGACACACTTGGTCTAATCCGGATTTCCGGTTTTCCGCTTATTCGCTTTTTCTTGTTTTGGGCTTTCTTCTTGGACAGAAGAAAGAAACCAGACAGAAACTCTTATAGTTTCCGTCTGTTGTTCGTCCTTCAGCCGCATTTTTTTCATGGAGGGAAAGTGAGGGGATGTGAGGTGAGGGAAAGTAGGGGATGTACGGGAATAAGAGGAGAAGGAAAGTAGGAGAAATGAGGGAAAATGAGAAGAGGTAAAATAAGGAAAATGAAAAAAATGTGAAGAGAAAAAGTAGGAAAAGTATGGGAAATGAGTAAATAAAAAGTAGTAGAGAGAAAAATAAATGAGAAGATTAAAATTAGGGAAGGTGAGGGGAAATAATAAGATGGGAAATAAGGGCGGTGAGAAAAATGAGTAGATGGAAAGTGGGGAAAGTGAGGAAAAAAAAGGAGTGAAAAGTAGGGGAATTGAGAGGAAATAAAGAGGGCGAAATTAGGGGAAGTGAGAAAAAATGTGAGGAGAAAAAGTAGGGAAAGTATTGGAAATGAGTAAGTAAAAAATCTGAGAGATTAAATGATGAGATGGAATGTAGGGGAGGTAAGGGCAAATTATGAGATGAAAAGTAGTGGAGGTAAGGAGAATTTATGAAATGAAAAGTAGGGGTGGTAAGGGAAAATCATGAGATGGAAAGTAGGGGAGGTGATGAAAAATGATAAGATAAAAATTAGGGGTGGTAAGGGAAAATGAGTAGATGGAAAGTATGGGAAGTGAGTGAAAAGAAGGAGAGGGACAATAGGACAAATAGAGGAAATAAGGAGAGCGAAATTTGGAGAAATGAGGAGAAATTGGAGAAGAAAAAGTAGGGAATGTAGGAGTAGTAGGAAATGAGGAGTAATCAAGGGAAGGGAAGTAGGGGAAATTGGGTAGCGAAATTAGAAAAAGTCAGTCTAAGTGAGTGAAAGTATAGTAAATAATGAGTAATAAGGACGAGTAGAGGAGAAGAAGTGATGTTTGTGTAAGGGAAGTAGAGGAAGGGAAGTTTTAGCCAAGGAATCTAGGAGAGGGGGAAGGGGAGGAGGAAGAAGTCAGGGAAGCTAGGGTGAATAAGAAGAGAAAAAAAAGGGAAATAAGGGGAGGGAAAGTATAAAAAACTGAGGAAAGGTAGAGTGAAAAGGATGATGTAAAATAAGAAGAAGAAAAAGTAGAGGTAGTGATGAAAAATGAAAAGTAGAGGTGGTGAAGATAAATAAGGAGATGGAATGAGGAAAGGATAAGTACGGGAAGTAGCAGAAGTAAAGAAAAATCAGATAGGTGAAGTAGGGTAAAGTAAAAGAAATGAGAAGAGAGAAAGTAAAGGGTAATTAGTGGAACATAAGTAGGGGAATTTAGGGAGGGGAAGTAGAAAAAGTTAGTGTGTGTGTGTGTGTGTGTGTGTGTGTGTGTGTGTGTGTGTGATGTAGGATAAATAATTAGAAATGAAGGTGAGTAGAGGTGTGGAAATTATAACTGGGTAAGGAAAGTAGGGAAAGGGGAGTTTAAGCTAAGAAATTAGGGATAGGGGGAAGTAGAGAGGAAATAATTTGGGGAAAGTAGGGGAAATGAGAAGAGGAAAAGAGAGAAAAACAGGCAGAGAGAAATTAGAGAAACAGACGAAAAGGAAAGTGGAGGAAGTGAGGTGAAATTAGGAGAGGGTAAGTAGGGGTAGTGATAGGAAATGTGGGAAGAGGAAGTAGCAGAAGTGATGGAAAATTGTGGAGGGGAATAAACGGAGATTAGGAGAAATAAGAGGAGTGGACGTAGCGGAACTACAT
>JAUELO010000179.1:2839081-2858456 GCA_032357855.1 Amphibolips quercusostensackenii | reverse complement strand
ATTACTACCATCCAATTTTCCATCCTTAAAACCAGCTGTTTTCCTATCTGTAAATATAAGCAGTACAATATTACGGATTTAAAAAATATAAATTAGCGTACATTGAATTCTTTGGACTTATTTAAATTTTTTCAAATTTTTTTTAATTGCTTGAATTTATTGAAATGGTTTCAAACTCCTTCAGACACTTTTAAATTTTTTAACTTTCTTAAAATCTTCTTAATTCCTCCGAATTCTCCGGATTAATTGAATTCCTGAATTTATTAAATTTCCGGAATTCCTTGAATAAATTGCATTCTCTGAATTCACCAAACCACATGCATTTATGGGATTCTCTAAATTCATTGAATTTCTAGGATCTTTTAAATTTTTCGAATTCTACGAATTTTACAAATTCTATTAATAGTACAAATTCTAGGAATTTAACAAATTCTTTAAATTTTTCGAATTCGATCAATTTTACAAATATTAAAAAATTTTAATTCTAGAAATTTTTCGAATCCTATTAATTGTATGAATTCTATTAATTTTTCGAAATCTGTGAATTATGCAAATTCTATAAATTGAACGAATTCTAGGGATCTTGAAAATTCTATAAATTTTATGAATTCTATGAATATTTGGAATTATGTGAATTTTACAAATGCTAGAAATAGTACGAATCCTCGAAATTTTACAAATTCTATGAAATGTAGAAATTCTGCGAATTTGACTAATTCTATGAATTTTTTGCATTCTGTGAATTTTACAAATTTTATAAATTGCACGAATCCTGTGAATTTTACGAATTCTATGCATTTTACGAACTCTATAAATTTTTCGAATTCCGTGAATTTTATAAACTCTATGAATTGAACGAATTCCAAGGATTTTACAAATTCTATGTATTTTGCGAATTCTGTGGATTTCACAAATTCTATTAATTGTACGAATCCTGTAAATTTTACGGATTCTATGAATTAAACAATATCTATAAATTGAACGAATTATCGGAACTTTACGAATTGTATAAATTTTACAAATTCTATGAATTGTACGAATTCTATGAATTTTCCAAACTCTGTGAATTTTTTAAATTCTACAAATTGTACGAATCCCGTAAATTTTGCGAATTCTATGAATTAAACGAATTCTATAAATTTTACGATTTCTATAAATTGTACAAATCCTATAAATATTTGGAATACTGTGAATTTCACAAATAACATAAAAAATACTAATTCTAAGAATTCTACATAATTTATAAGTTTCACGAATTCTAGGAATTTTACAAATTCTATAAATTTTACATATTCTATTAGCTGTAGGTACGAATTCTAGGAATTTTGGAAGTCTTTAAATTTTTCGAATTCTATGAATTTCACAAATTCTATTAATTGTACGAATTCTAGGAATTTTACAAACTCTATGAATTTTACGAATTCTATAAATGTTACAAATTCTATAAATTTTACGAATTCTATGCATTTTTTGAATTCTGTGTATTTCATAAATTTTACAAATTGTACGAATCCTGTGAATTTCACGAATTCTAGGAATTTTACAAATTCTATGTATTTCACGAATTCTATGAATATTACGGATACTATAAATTTTTATAATTCTATGAATATTTAGAATTCTGTAATTTTTACAAATTCTATACATTTTTCGCATTCTATAAACTTTACAAATTCTAAGAATTTTTTAAATTCTGTTTATTTTACCAATTTTGTGAATTTTACGAATTCTATTTATCGAGCAAATCCCATGAATTTTGTGAATTTGACGAATTCTATCAATTGTATTATTCTAGAAATTTTACGAATGTTATGAATTATAAGAATTCTAGCAATTTACGAATTCTATCAATTCTATAAATTTCACAAAATCTAAGAATTACGAATTCTATGATTTTTTTGCATTCTGTGAATTTTACCAATTCTATCAGTACGAATCCTGCAAATTTTACGAATTCTATAAATTTTTCGTATTCTGTAAATTTTACAAAGTATATGAATTAAACAAATTCTAGGGATTTTTTGAATTCCATAAATTGTACAAATTCTATCAATATTTGGAATACTGCAAATTTCAAAAATACTATGAATAGTACGAATTCTAGGAATTTCACATATTCTATAAATTTGACAAATTTTGTAAATTAGACGATATCTATAAATTGAACGAATTATCGGAACTTTACGAATTCTATGAATATTTCAAATTCTATAAATTTTCCGAATTCTGTGAATTTTATAAATTCTACAAATTCTGTTAATTTAACGAATTCTAGGAATTTTACAAATTCCGTCAATTGTACGAATTCTATTAATTTTTCGAACTCTGTGAATTATGCAAATTCTTTAAATTAAACGAATTCCAGGGATCTTACAAATTCTATAAATTTTATAAATTTTATGAATATTACGAATTCTATAAATGTTACCAATTCTATAATTTGTCCGAATTCTATGAATTTTATGAATTTTTCGAATTCTGCGTATTTCACGAATTCTACAAATTGTACGAATCCTGTGACTTTCACGAATTCTAGGAATTTCACAAATTCTATGTATTTCACGAATTCTATGAATATTACAGATACTATGAATTCTTGGATTTCTATAAATATTTAGAATTCTGTAAACTATACAAATTATATAAATTTGACGAATTCTATAAATTTTTCGCATTCTATGAACTTTACAAATTCTAAGAATTGTTTGAATTTTGTAAATTTAACAATTTCTATAAATTGTACGAATTCCGTAAATTTTACGATTTCTATTCATAAGACAAATCCTATGAATTTCTCGAATTCCGTAAATTTGACAAATTCTAGGAATTATACGAATTCTATAAATTTTAAAAATAAAATAAATTGCGCGAATTTTGTAGATTTTACGAATTCTATAAATTTTACGAATTCTATTTATTTTTCGAACTCTGTGAATTATGAAAATTCTATGAATGGAACGAATTCTAGGGATCTTACAAATTCTATAAATTTTATGAATTCTATGAATATTTGGAATTATGTGAATTTCACAAATTTTATAAATTCTATGAATTAAACGAATTGTAGGGATTTTACAAATTCTATAAAATTTACGATTTTTATAAATTTTTACAAAATCTATTAATTGTACGAATTCTAGAAATTTTACAAATTTTTAAAATTTTTCGAATTCTATGAATTTCAAGAATTCTATAAATGTTACAAATTCTATAAATTGTACGATTTTTATAAATTTTACGAATTCTATGATTTTTTGAATTCTGTGTATTTCACAAATTTTAAAAATTGTACGAATCCTATGAATGTTATGAATCCTGTGAATTTCACAAACTCTAGGAATTTTACAAATTCTATGTATTTTACCAATTCTATTAATTTTACAAAGTCTATGAATATTATGAATTATATGGATTTATAGAATTCTATGAATATTCAGAATTCTGTAAATTTGATTAATTTTATAAATTTTACGAATTCTAAAAATTTTACGAATTTTACAAATTTTTCGCATTCTATAAACTTTACAAGAATTTCAAAAAAAATTTTTGAATTCTATATATTTTACGAATTTTATGAATTGTACGAAATTGGTGAATTTTACGAATTCTATACATTGAACAAATCCTATGAATTTTTCGTATTCTGTGAATTTAACAAATTCTACAAATGCCATGGATTGTACGAATTTTACGAATTCTATCAATTTCATAAATTCTATCAATTTTACAAATTTTATTAATTATACGAATTCTAGGAATTATACGAATTCTAGAAATTTTACAAATTTTTAAAATTTTTCGAATTCTATAAATTTCAAGAATTCTATAAATGTTACGAATTCTAGAAATTGTACGATTTTTATAAATTTTACGAATTCTATGAATTTTTGAATTCTGAGTATTTCACAAATTCTACAAATTGTACGAATCCTGTGAATCTTACGAATCCTGTGAATTTCACGCAGTCTAGGAATTTCACAAATTCTATGTATTTCACGAATTCTATGCATATTGCGAATACTATGAATTTTTATAATTCTATGAATATTTATAATGCTGTAAATTTTACGAATTCTGTAAATTGAACAAATTCTATGAATTATACGAATGCTAGGAATTTACGAATTCTATAAATTTTAAAAATTCTCTGAATTGTAAGAATTTTGGGAACTTAACGAATTTTATAAATTTAACAAAATCTAAGAATTTCACGAATTCTATGAATTTTTTGAATTTTGTCAATCTTACAATTTCTATAAATTGTACGAATTCTGTAAATTATACGAATTCTATTTATTATACGAATCCTATAAACGTGACAAATTCTGTGGATTCGACAAATTATATAAATTGTTAGTATTCTATAAATTTTACATATTCTAGAAATTATATAAATTCTAGGAATTTTACGAATGCTATAAATTTTTAAAATATATAATGAATTGTACGAAATTTGTGAATTTTACGAGTTCTATAAATTTTACGAATTCTATGAATTCAACGAATTGTAGGGATCTTACAAATTCTATCAATTTTACGATTTCTAAAAATTGTACAAATTCTATAAATATTTGGAATCCTGTAAATTTCACAAATACTATGAAAATTACTAATTCTAAGAATTTTACGTACCTATTTTAAAAATTTTACGAATTCAATAAATTTTACAAATTCTATTCATTGTACGAATTCTAGAAATTTTACAAATTCTTTAAATATGAATTTTACAAATTCTATTAATTGTGAGAATTCTCGGAATATAACAATTCTTTAAATTTTTTGAATTCTATGAATTTTGCGAAATCTATAAATGTTACAAATTCTATAAACTTTACGAATTTTAAGAATTTTACGACTTCTATACACTTTTTGCATTGTATAAAATTTACAAATTCTAAGAATTTTACAAATTTTTTGAATTCTGTAAATTTTACTAATTTTATAAATTGTACAAATTCTATAAATTAAACAAATTTTATGAATTTTTCGAATTCTGTGAATTCGACAAATTCTATAAATTGTAAGTGTTCTAGAAATGATACGAATTCGAGGAATTCACGAATTCTATACATTTTCTGAATTGTGAGGATTTAAGAAATTCAACGAATTCTATAAATTTTACAAAATCGAAGAATTTAACGAATCCTATGAATTTTACATAATCTAAAAATTTAACGAATTCTATGAATTTTTTGAATTTTGTAAATTTTACAATTTTTATAAATTGTACAAATTCTGTAAATTTTACGAGTTCTATTCATTAGACGAATTCTATGAATTTTTCGAATTTTGTGAAATTCACATATTCTATAAACCTTACAAATTCTATGAACTGCACAAAATCTATAAATATTTCGTATTCTACAAATTTTACAAATACTATAAATAGTACGGATTCTATGAACTTTTGAAAATGTGTAAATTTAACAAATTCTGCGAAAATTCTGTGGAAATTTCGGATTCTGAGAATTTCACAAATACTATGAACAGCACAAATTCTATATATTGTACGAATTCTATAAATTTTAGGAATCCTATGAATTGTATACGAATTGTAAAAATTTGGCTAATTTTTTACTTCTGTGAATTTTGCAAATTCTGTAAGTTAAACGAATTCTAGGAACTTTAAAATTCTATGAATTTTACGAATTCTGTGAATTTCACAAATTCTATTAATTAAGCAAATTCTAGGAATTTCATAAATTTTATAAATTGTATCAGAATTCGAGGAATTTTATGATATTTATAAATTTTATGAATTTCACAAATTCTATAATTGTACCAATTCTATAAATTGTACGAATTCTGAAAATTTTACAAATTCTATAAATTTTTCTAATTCTGTACATTTTACAAATTCTATAAATTGTACGAATTCTGTGATTATTCAAGTAATTTTACGAATTCTATGCTTTGTACAAATTCTGTAATTATTAGGAATGCTAAAAATTTTACAAATATCATGAATCGTACGAATTTTTCAAATTCGATCAATTTTACGAATTCTGGTAATTTAAATTCTATAAATTGTACAAATTCCATGAATTTTCGAATCCCGTGAATTTTACGAATTCTATAAATTGTGCAATTTCTATGTGTAAAAATGGTATGAAATGTAGGAATTCTTTGAATTTTAGAAATTCCAGGAATTTTTGAAATTCTAAAAATCCTACTAGTTTTACGAATTCTATAAATTTTTTAAATTCTGTTAATTTTACAAATTCTATAAATTCTCCGAATCCTGTGGATTTGACGAATTCTATAAATATTTAAAATTCTGTAAACTTTAAATATTCTGCAAATTGTGAAAATTCTAGTGATTTTACAAATACTATGAATAGTACGAATCCTATGAATTTTATGAATTTGATTTTTTTTTAATTCTGTAAGTTTGAAAAATTCTATAAACTGTACGAATTCTGTGGATTTTATGAATTCTATAAATTGATCGAATTCTATGTATTTTTCAAATTTTAAAAATTTTAAGAATTTTTCAATTTCTGTAAATTTCACAAATTTTATAAATTGTGCAATTTCTATGTGTAAAAATGGTATGAAATGTAGGAATTCTCTGAATTTTAGAAATTCCAGGAATTGCAGAAATTCTAAGAATTCTACTAGTTTTACGAATTCTATGAATTTTTTGAATTCTTTTAATTTCATAAATTCTATAAATTCTTCAAATCCTATGGATTTGACGAATTCTATAAATATTTAGAATTCTGTGAATTTTACAAATTATGTAAATTGTGAGAATCCTAGTAATTTTACGAATTCTATCAATTTTACGGATTCTAGGAATTTTACGAATTTAATTAATTTCTTTAATTCAGCAAATTTGATAAATTATATAAACTGTACGAATTCTGTGAATTTTATGAATTCTATAAATAGATCGAATTCTCTGTATTTTTGGAATTTTAAAAATTTTACGAATTTTTCGATTTCTGTGAATTTTACAAATTCTATAAATTGAACGAATTCTATGAATTTTATAAATTTTACGAATTCGGTGGATTTTACGAAATCTATGAATTTCACGAATTCTATAGATTTTTTTTTGAATTCTGTAAATTTTACAAATTCTATAAAATTTACAAATTCTATGAATATTTTGAATTCTGTAAATTTTACAAATACTATGAATAGTACGAATTCTATGAATTTTATGCATTTAATTAATTTTTTTAATTCTGTAAGTTTGACAAATTCTATAAACTGTACGAATTCTGTGAATTTTATGAATTCTATAAATTGATCGAATTTTATGTATTTTTCGAATTCTAAAAATTTTAAGAATTTTTCGATTTCTGTGAATTTTACAAATTCTATAAATTGAACGAATTCTATGAATTTTATCAATTTTAGGGACTCGGTGAGTCTTACGAAGTCTATGAATTTTACGAATCCTATAAATTTTTTTAAATTCTGTAAATTTTGCAAATTCTATAAAATTTACAAATTTAATGAAAATTTTGAATTCTGTAAATTTTACAAATACTATGAATAGTACGAATTCTATGAATTTACAGGTGCTAAGGTGGTCGATAAATGATCGGTAATGCAGAACAGACACTTATCTTCTTGGCTACATGCAAGAAACTATTATTATTATTATTATTAATACGGTCGGTAGAGCAGGTTTTTCGTATTAGTACCTTCTTTATGGATACATTTGAAGGTAATTTTTTCCAGTAACAAAATAGAGCTTCTTAGAAATAATTAAATAATTACCAGATTTGTCAAAAAACTTACCTCTACTAGATTGTATTTTTTTCATGAGATTATAAACTTCCTGAAATTTTTCACCGTGACTTGTCGCAACTATTAATAATCGCAAAAACATTGAAGATTGCGGTCCAAAAAGAACTTCTTCATTCAAGACTTTACACTCAGTTTTATGGTATTTTTTAAAAGCCTCTGATCGGCATTCAAGAGAACAATACAAATAATACGTACAATTATCACACGGCACCGGTGCGATAGTAGAATTAAGGCAATTATCGCAAATCCATTTTTTTCCGTCTGCATCTTTACCATGCTCGCGATTGGGAATATACATATATGGTTTTTGAACCATCAAAACATCTCCAATTTTTATATCACGTGTTGCAATAAAATGCCGACCATAAAAATTGTTGTACTCTAAAGAAATCGCACTACTAACACCTATTATTTCCTTGTTTTCACCATAAGAGAGACTTATTTCCTCACTGGGTGTTTCCTTGATTTTTAGTTTTTCTAAATTACCACTCGAAATCAAAAATTCAATTATTGATTTTCGTTTCAATAGTGCTGTCTTTTTTTCCTCGGTAATTGGTAAATTAAGAGCTCTTTTGATGTCATTCAATGAATCATCGTAAATTTTTAATTTTTGAAAAGCGATCGATCGTGCAGCATAATAATCTGAAACTCTTTTTGAAGTACCAGGGACCAGTCTTAAAGCTTCGTTATAATTTTTCACAGCTTCATTTTTTTTACCGAGTCCCAACGCCTTTTCTCCTAATAAAAGTGAAATTTTACACTAATTTAATAAAACACTTTTCAAATTTGATTATTTGAATTTAAAATTCTTCAGTAGGACAACAAAATTTTCTGTAAACGAATCAAGATTTAGCCTACACTGTTCATTCGATATCAAAGTTTTTTTTATAAAAGATTTTTAAATTTAAAAAAGATTCATCTCTTTGGATTAAAAAATACTTTTTTTTTAGGAAGAAAGTGGAGGTGTTTTTTTGCTTTTAAAATTTTAAAATAATGATTTTAAAACATTTTTTTAGATTCATGAAAGAAACTTTTATATCTGCCCTGAAAATATCTACCAATGTCTAGTGGGTGAGAATAAAAAAAATTATTTTATTAAATTATGAACAAATTGATAAACAAAAGTCATTTTTCGGGATCTGACTTTTTTAAATTTGTTCATGAATATTGTTTGAATAATTGACCATTGTTGTAAATTTGAGAACTATCATAGCAAAGAGTCAATCGAAATTATATTCTGCGTAGATTGCAAATTGTAAATTTTCTAATGAATCTTGTTTAAATAATTATTAATTTTGATCAATTTGAAAAGCATTAAAGTGAAGAGTCGTGGTATCATAGAAGAGTTATCGTAAATACAATTTTACTCGATACAGTAAAAAATATTTTGCCATTTCGTTTAAAAATATTTGAACTGTGAATTTTTTTATAAATATTGTTTTAATAATAATTAATTGTTGTCAATTTCAAAATTATCATAAAAAAGAGACATCGAAATGATATTCTAAATCGTTGCGTAAAAAAGATCCTGTTTGTTCAAGAATAGCTGAACTTTGAATTTGTTCACAAATATTGTTTAAATAATATAAAATACCTGTAAATTTCCGAAGTGTAGCAAAATTTTATTTAGAGGATATTTTTATTTGATCCCGTAAACAAAAAATTAAGCCTTTTTCTTTGAAAATAGTCAAACTCCGAATTTGTTTATCAATATTGTTTAAATAATTGAAAGTTCATATGAATTTCCGAATTGTCATTGAAAAAAGATATCAGAAAGACATTCTTAGTCGATTCTCTTGACAAAAATTAAACCTATTTCTTAAAAAATAGCCAACTTTTTCATTTGTTTATGAACATTGTTTAAATAATTAATCCTTAATTTGAAAAGTATCATAATTAAGAGTCTTCAGAAAGACTTTCTTAATGATTTTTGTAAAAAAGCCTATTTCTTTAAAATAGCCAAACATTAAATTTTGTTTACAAATATTGTTTAAATAATATATGTTGTCAACAGCAAAAAGTCATTGAAGGGAAATTCCTTAATAATTTCGTAAGCAAAAATATACTCTATTTGTTGCAAAATATTTAAATCTGGAATTTGTTTATGAATATTGTTCAAATAATAAATACTTTTCCTTAATTTAAAAAGTATCATAATTAAGAATCTTCGGAAATTCATTCTTAATAAATTCCGTAACAAAACGAAAAAAAAAAAATTTGGATTTTTGTTACGAGTATTGTTTAAATAATAAACGATTTGCTTTAACTTGAATAGTATTATAACTAAGAGTCGTCGGAAAAACATTCTTAATTGGTTCTTTAAAAAATCTTATTTGTTTAAAAATAAAAAAACTTTGAATTTTGTTTAGGAATACTATTTAAATAATAACTGTCTAGAAATATTAGTTGAGTAATAATTGTTTAATTTGAAAAGCATCATAGCAAAAAGTCATCAAAAAGACATTCCTAATTGATTTCGTAAACAAAAATAGACTCTATTGTTTGCAAAATAGTCGAAATTTTAATTTGTTTATGAATGTTCTTTTGATAAATGATAATTTTCTTTAATCTGAAAAGTATAACTAAAGGGCGCCGGAAAGACATTCTTGATAAATTTTGTAGAAAAAGTGTATTCGTTTAAAAATAGCTGAACTTTAAATTTTGTTTATATATATTTCTTAAACAATTATATATTGTTTTCAATTAAAAATCATCATCGCAAAAAGTCATCCAAAAGACATTCCTAATTGATTTCATTAAAAAAAAGAATCTATCGCAAAATAGTCGAAATTAAAATTTGTTTATGAATATTGTTTAAATAAATAATAATAATTTTCTTTAATTTGAAAAGTATCATAACTAAAGATCGCCCGAAAGACATTCTTGATAAATTCCGTAAAAAAAGTCTATTTCTTCAAAAACAGCGAAACTTTGAATTTTCTTTATGTATATTGCTTAAACAATAATATATTGTTGTCAATTATGAAAAAACCATAGTAAAAAGTTATCGAAAAGACATTCCTAATTGATTTAGTGAACAGAAATAGACCGTTTTTTTGCATAATGGTCAAATTTGGAATTTGATTATGAATATTGTTTATATAATTAATAATTTTTTCAAGCTTCAAAAGTATCATAACTAGGAGTCGTCGAAAAGACATTCTTAATAAATTCCGTGAAAAAAAATCTATTCATTCAAAAACAGCCGAACTTTAAATTTTGTTTATGTATATTGCTTAAACAATGATATATTGTTGTCAATTAAAATCATCATAGCAAAAAGTCATCGAAAAGACATTCCTAATTGATTTCTTCACCAAGAAAAAAAACTATTTATTGCAGAATAGTCGAAATTGGAATTTGTTTATGAATATTGTTTAAATAAACAATAATTTTCTTTATTTTGAAAAGTATCAAAACTAAAGGTCGCCAGAAAGACATTCTTGATAAATTTCGTAAAAACAGTCTATTTGTTCAAAAATAACAAAGCTTTGAATTTTTTTTACGTACATTGCCTAAACAATAATATATTGTTGTTAATTATAAGAGAATTATAGCAAAAAGTCATCAAAAAGACATTCCTGATTGATTTAGTGAACATAAATAGACCCTTGTTTTGCATAATGGTCAAATTTAAAATTTGATTATAAATATTGCTTATATTATTAAAAATTTTTTTAAATTCGAAAAGTATCATAACTAGGAATCGTCGGAAAGACATTCTTAATGAATTCCGTGAAAAAGAATCTATTTGTTCAAAAATAGTCAAACTTTAAATTTTGTTTATGTATATTGTTTAAAGAATAATACATTGTTGTCAATTAGAAAGCATCATAGCAGAAATTTATCGACATTACATTCCTGATTAATTCCGTGAATAAAAATGGACTCTATTCGTTGCAAAATAGTCGAAATTAGAATTTGTTTATGACTATTGTTTAAACGAATTATAATTTTCTTTAATTTCAAAAGTATCATAACTAAAGGTCACCGGAACGACATTCTTGATAAATTTCGTAAACAAGAGTCTATTTGTTTAAAAAAAGCCAAACTTTAAATTTTGTTTGTGTATGTTGCTCAAACAATAATATATTGTTGTCAATTATAAAAGAATCATAGGAAAAAGTTACAGAAAATACATTTCTAATTGATTTTGTTAACAAAAAAAAAAAGAATCTATTCATTGCGAAGTAGTCGAAATTGGATTTTGTTTATGAATATTGTTTAAATAAATAATAATTTTCTTTATTTTCAATAGTGTCATAACTAAAGATCGCCAGAGAGACATTCTTAATAAATTTCGTAAAAAAAAGTCTATTTGTTCAAAAATAACAAAGCTTTGAATTTTGTTTATGTATGTTGCTTAAACAATAATATATTGTTGTCAATTATGAAAGAATCATAGCAAAAAGTTATTGAAGACATTTCTAATTGATTTAGTGAACAAAAATAGAGTCTATTCGTTGCCAGAAAGACACTCTTGATAAATTTCGTAAAAAAAGTATGTTTGTTTAAAAATAACAAAGCTTTCAATTTTGTTTATGTATATTGACCAAAAAACATTATATTGTTGTCAATTAAAAATCATCATAGCAAAAAGTCATCAAAAAGACATTTCTAATTGATTTCTTCAACAAGAAAAGAATCTATTCATTGCAAAATAGTCGAAATTGGAATTTGTTTATGAATATTGTTTAGATAAATAATAATTTTCTTTAATCTAAAAAATATCATAACTAAAGGTCGCTGGAAAGATATTCTTGACAAATTCCGTAAAAAGACCCTATTAATTCGAAAATAGCCAAACTTTAAATTTTGTTTATGTATATTGTTTAAACAATAATAAATCAATGTCAATTAAAAAGCATTATAGCAAAGAGTCATCGACATTATATTTTTAATTGATTTCGTGAACAAAAATAGACTCTATTTGTTGCACAATAGTCGAAATTGGAATTTGTTTATGTATACTGTTTAAATAAATAATAATTTTCTTTAATTTGCAAAAAAATCATAACTTAAGGTCGCACAAAAGACATTCTTGATAAATTTCATTAAAAAAATCTATGCGTTCAAAAATAGCCAAACTTTGAATTTTGTTTATGTACATTGCTTAAACAATAATATATTGCTGTCAATTAAAAATCATTATTGCAAAAAGTCATCAAAAAGACATTCCTAATTGGTTTCGTTAAAAAAAAAATATATACTCATTGCGAAATAATCGAAACTGGAATTTGTTTATGAATATTGTTTAAATAAACAATAATTTTTTTTAATTTAAAAAGTATCATAACTAAAGGTCGCCGAAAAGACATTTTTGATAAATTTCGTAAAAAAGGGTCTATTTGTTAAAAAATAGCTAAACTTTGAATTTTGTTTATATATGTTGCTTAAACAATAATATATTGTTGTCAATTATAAAAAAATCATAGGAAAAAGTTATCGAAAAGACATTCCTAATTGATTCCGTTAAAAAAATTTGTTCATTGCGAAATAGTCGAAATTGAAATTTGTTTATGTATATTGTTTAAATAAATAATAATCTTCCTCAATTTAAAAAGTATCATAACTGAAGGTCGCGAGAAAAAACATTTTTGATAAATTATATAAAAAACGTATATTTGTTCAAAAATAGCTAAGCTTTGGATTTTTTCATGTATATTGTTTAAACAATAATTTATTGTTGTCAATTAGAAAGCATCACAGCAAAAAGTCATCAAAATTACATTTCTAAATAATTTCGGGAACAAAACTATATTCTATTTGTTGCAAAATAGTCAAATTTGGAATTTTTTTTATTGTATAAATAATTTTTCATTTGGGTTAATTTAAAAATTACCATAATTAAGAATCTTTGGAAAGATATTTCTAATAAATTTCGCAAAAAATAGCCTATTTGTTCACAAATAGCCAAACTTTAAATATTGTTTGGGAATATTGTTTAAATAATAATCAATTGTTTTTAATTTAGAAAGAATTATAAAAAAAAGTCGTCGAAAATATATTTCTAATTGATTCCGTAAACAAGAATAGACTTTAATCATTGCAAAATAGTCAAATTGGGAATTTGTTTATTTATATTGTTTAAATAATAAATTATTTTCTTTGATTTAAAAAGTATCATAACTAGGTGTCTACGGATTAGCATTCTTAGTGAATTCAGAAAAAAGAGCCTATTCCTTTAAAAATAGCCATACTTTAGCTTTTGTTAACAAATAATGTTTAAATAATAATTTTTGCCAATTTATGAAGCATCATAGCGAACAGTCATCAAAAAAACATTCCTTATTAATTTCGTAAACAAAAATAGACTCTGTATATTTTAAAATAGTCGAAATTAAAATTTCATTACAAAATAGTGGAAATTGGAATTTGTTTATGAAAATTGTTTAAATAAATAATCATTTTCTTTAGTTTGAAAAGTATCATACCTAAAGGTCGCCGGAAATATATTCTTGCTAAATTTCGTAAAAAGAGTCTATTCATCCAAAAATAGCCAAACTTTGAATTTTGTTTATGTACATTGTTTAAATAATAATTAGTTGTTAATTTCAAAATTATCATAAAAAAGAGACATCGGAATGATATTTAGATTCGTTGCGTAAAATAGATCCTGTTTTTTTAAAAATAGTTGAACTTTAAATTTGTTTATTAATATTGTTTAAATAATTACAATTTCGTGCGAATTTCCAAATTGACATCAAAAAGAGACATCAGAAAGACATTCTTAGTCGATTTCCTTAACAAAAATTAAGCCTATTCGTTGAAAAATAGCCAAAATTTTAATTTGTTTATGAATATTGTTTAAATAAATAATTATTTTCTTTAGTTTGAAAAACATCATATCTAGAGGTATTCTTGTTAAATTTCGTAAAAAGAGTCTATTCATTAAAAAATAGCCAAACTTTGAATATTGTTTATGAACATTGTTTAAATAATAATTAGTTGTTGTCATTTTCTAAACTATCAGAAAAAAGAGACATCGGAATGATATTTTGATTCATTGCGTAGAATAGATCCTGTTTTTTCAAAAATAGTTTAACTTTAAATTTGTTTATAATTATTGTTTAAATAATTACAAGTTCGTGCGAATTTCCAAATTGACATCAAAAAGAGACATCAGAAATACATTCTTAGTCGATTTCCTTAACAAAAATTAAGCGTATTCGTTGAAAAATATCCAAAATTTTTATTTGTTTATGAATATTGTTTATCAATTACAATTAAAATTGTTTTTAATTAAAAAGCATTACAGCAAAAAATCATCGAAAAGACATTCCTAATAGATTTCGTGAACAGCAATAGACTCTATTCGATGCAAAATAGTCAAATCTGGAATTTGTTTATCAATATTGTTTATATAATTAATAATTTTTGTAAACTTAAAAAGTATCATAACTGAGAGTGGTTGGAAAGTCAATCTTAATAAATTCCATAAAAAAAAGAATCTATTCTTTTAAAAATAGCCTATTTTGCTTTTTTTTATGTATGTTGTTTAAAAAAAAATACATTGTTGTTAATTAGAAAGCATCATAGCAAAAAGTCATCGAAATGACATTCTTAATTGATTGCGTGAAAAAACTCTATTCGTTGCAAAATAGTCAAAATTGGAATTCTTTTATAAACATTGTTTAAATAATTAATAATTTTTGTTAGTTTAGAAATTATCATAACTAAAAAGCGCCATTAAGGCATTCCCAACTAATTTTGATTAAAAGAGCCTGTTCGTACAAAAATAGTCAAAATATAAATTTTGGTTACGAATATTGTTTAAATAATAATAAATTTTTATGAATTTCAAAAACACCATAGCAACAAGTCAGAGAAAAGTCATTCCTAATCTATTCCGTGAACAAAACTTGAGTTTATTCGTTAAAAAATAGCTAAACTGTCAATTGTTTTATAAAAATTAAAGTAAACAATTGACAAATATTATTTATTTTCAAATAATCGTAACGAAATATTAATTTTTCTCACACTTTAGAGCAAAACGATCGATAAAGAAAGAAAAAAAGTGAACCTGTGACTAACGGAGCACGAACACGTGTTTTTCTTTTAGAATTAAAATTTAAAATACGACAGGCGATGATTTTTTGATCGTTGACAATGAGTTAAAAAAGTAGTTTTTTATCATCAGACATGAATAAAACACTTTCCTTACCTTTTTTATAAAACTGAATGGAATCCTTTTCCGATTTTCTAACAAGTGGTTTGTCTATAAATGGCAGTTTGGGAAGTGGTACATCAGCCATTCTCTCTCTAATAGTTGTTTCAAGTAAATAATCATCAGGAATTGGGACCGAAAAACTGAGGAATTGGATCTCAACCCGCTGAGCCAATGGCTCGATATCTCCCATGTTAAATAAATTTTTTAATCCAACTTTTTAATAATTTTTTAGACCTTGCCAAAGGACCTTGCTAACTTCTTCCTTCGTTTTCTGAACTGTTCTGAACTAACCTGACCTAAACTGTCGAGTGCAGTGCAGCTGTATCAGAAATCAGAATCCGAGGTGCCATTCGGGTCTGCATGGCGTATATACCTATATGCTTGCTTCCTGGAATAGGTAGTGTATACGAAATACTAAGAAATACGTTATAGTTTGAATGGCTAAAACAGGGAGAAATAACCAAATGGCTTGATCGGAAAATCATAACATTAATCCCAATTTTGAAATTCCCTGAATTTCGCTGAGTAATTATCCATTTTTCCTGAAAGTAATCAATTTTTCTTCTAGGTTAAATTTTCAAAACAAAAAATTTAATTTTTAACTGTAAAAATGAATTTTTAACTAATGTAATTTATCTTCTACCAAAAAGATTATTAAAAAAAAGATGTGAATTTTCGACGAAATTATTTTAACTAAAGAAATGAATGTTTAACTAAAATAAGGAATTTTGAACTAAAATGAGAAATCTTTAATTTAAGAAATGAATCTTCAACCAAAAAGTTGACTTTTCAGTTCGAAAAATTGATTTTCAATAGAAACAAACAATAAATTTTGAACAATATAGTACAATTATTAACAAAAAAAAAAAGTTTTCAACTACAATGATGAATCCTTAATAAAAAAAATAATTTTGAATCAAATAGTTGAGCTGTCGACTAAAAAAGATAAATTTATATTCGAAAATGTAATAATTATATTTTCAATGAAAAAATTAATTTTTTATAAAGAAAAACGAATTTTCGACAATCAAGTCAAATTTTTAATCAAAGAAATAATTTTCCACCCAATAATTAAATTTTCAATGCAAAAATTATTTTTCGATAAAAAAAATGAATTTTAAATAATATAGTTAAACTATTACCGAAAAAATGACTATTAAACCAAATGACTAAATTTTTAACTCAAGAAGTGGATTTCGCAACTAAAATGAGAAATTAAAAAAATAATCTTCAACAAAGGTAAATTTTGAACACAAAATGGAAAAGTTGTATCGACAGTTAAAAAATTAATTTTTAACAATAAAAAGCAAATTTTCAACCAAATAGTTAACTTTTTAGTTTGAAAAATGGATTTTCAATAAAAAAAAATCAGTTTTCAACAATAAGTAAAATTTTTAACTAAAAAAATTAATTTTTTACCACAATGATGAATCCTTATAAATTTTGCACCAAATAGTTGAATTTTCGATCATCAAGATGAATTTTCAATTAAAAAGATTAATTTCTACCAGAAAAAGAAGAATTTTCAACAAAATATATGAATTTTTAATTATAAAAAATTTATAGCCAAAAATGAAAAATTTTCATTTTCAGTTAGAAAAAATTAATTTTCAATAAAAAAAACAAATTTTCAACAATTCAGTCAAATATTTAACGAAAAAAATTAATTTTTTACCAAATGCTTGAATTTTCAGTATAAAAATTCATTTTTAATGAAAATATGAATTTTGAACAATATAGTTAACTTGTTAACAAAAAAAAATACTAAACAAAATAATTAAGTTTTTAATCCAAGCAATAGGTTTTTTAATTAAAATGAGGAATCTTCAACAAAAAAATTATTCTTCAACCAAGACGATTAATTTTGTACCAGAAACACGATTTTTAGACAAAATACACAAATTTTCAATAAAAAGGATGAATTTCGAACCCGAAGTGGAATAGTTATATTTACAGTGAAAAAAAATTGTACCCGTAAAAAACAAATTTTCAACCAAATATTTGTCTGAGTTTAAAAAATTGATATTCAATAAAAAAAAAACAATAAATTTTTAACAATAAAGTGCAATTTTTACCAAAAAAATTAATATTCAACTACAATGATGCATCTTTAATAAAATAATTTATTTTGAACCAATTAGTTAAATTTTTGACCAAAAAGATGAATTTTAATTCAGAAAGAGTAACTTTTTTACAAAAAAAAAACCACAAATTTTCAACAATGTAGTCAAATTTTTAACCGAAGAGATGAATTTTCTATCGAATAGTTAAATTTTTAATTTAAAAACCTAATTTTCAGTAAAAAAATAAACTTTGAACAATATAGTCAAATTTTTAACGAAAGTAATGAATTTTCTATTAAATAGTTGAATTTTTCATTGAAAAATTTAATTTTTAATAAAAAAATAAACGTTGAACAACATAGATAAATTTTTAACGAAAGTAATGAATGTTAAACAAAATATTAAAATTTGTAATCAAATAAATGAATTTTAAACTAAGATGAGAAATCTTTACAGAAAAATGCATTTTCAAAGAAGAATTTTAATTTCCGACCAAGAAGACAATTTTTCAACAACTTAAACGAATTTTTAATGAAAAAGGTGAATTTTGAACCCAAAGTAGAGTAGTTATATTTACAGTAAAAAAGTTAATTTTTGACCAAAAAAAAAACAAATTTTTAACAAAATAGTTAAATTTTCCACCAACGAAATGAACTGTCAACAAAAAAGATTAAGTTTTTACTAATAAGATTAATATTCTACCGAAAAAAAACAAATTTTCATTAATAAAGTTAATTTTCTAACTTAACAAATGAATTTTGATCTACAATGATGAATCTTTAATTTAAAAAATCAAGTTTGAACCAAATAGTTGAATTTTCGACCAAGAAGATGAATTTTAAACCTTAAGGACTAATTTTGTAACAAAAAAGACGATTTTTTAACTGAAAATATGGATTTTGAACTAAAAAAGATAACTTCAACCAAAAATTGAATATTTATATTTACAAAAAAACATTAACTTCTAACCAAAAAACAGAAGAATTTTCAATATAAAAGTAAAATTTTTAAACAAAGAAATTTATTTTTTACAAAAAAAAGAATTTTTAACTATAATGATGAATCTTTAATTAAAAAATAAAGTTTAAACCAAATAGTTGAATTTTCGAACATAAAGCTGAATTTTCAATCAGAAAGATAAATTTTCTTTTAAAAAGAGTACAATCTGTAAGATTATTCTTTTTCAGCTTAAATTTAACTGTTTCATAAAACATTAGCCTCTTTGGCATCTATTTTGTTATAAATTCGTCTATTTGGGCAGAAAATTATTCTTGTTTGGTGAATATTTATCTATTTCGTTGAGAATCAAACTATGTTTATGTATTGTTTATATATTTCTTTTTTACAAAATTGTTGAATTATCAACAAAATAATACAA
>JAUELO010000179.1:2807895-2818012 GCA_032357855.1 Amphibolips quercusostensackenii | reverse complement strand
GTAATTATCAAATAGATTAGAATCGTGCTTATTTTTTTTTCACTTTCTGATTCATCATCAGTTAATGCCTCAGTCAGTTCCTCGATTGTCTCCTCAGGGGACTCGCTCACTCTTTTTTTTAAGTAATTTAATTTTGATCCTGCTGTCGAGTATCTAGTGACTTTACTGTGTATATCTGGACTGGTAATCGGGAATAGTCTAGATAAAAAGTCCGCAGCTTTAGTTTTTTCACTTCTTACATAAGGCACTTCATATTTGTATTGCTCTAATCTAAGTCTCAATCTTCGTAGTCGTAAACTTGGGTATTTTACGTTATAAAGCCATATTAAGGCCTTGTGATCCGTCTGAATTGTAAATTTTTACCTCACTAGGTACTGACGGAGTCGTTTGACTGCCCAACTATAGCTAATAATTCCTTTTCACTGTTGTTGTAATTTTCTTCTGCCTGGTTCAATGTGCTTGATATGAACAAGCATAGGTGCCCCTTCTGTGATAGTACTGCACCCAGTCTTTAGTTAGTTGCGTCTGTGGTTAGCAGAAAAGTTTCCTTAAAGTTCGAGAATCGTAGTACTGGTGCTGAGCATATGGCGTTCTTTAGTTATTCAAAATTTTCAGTGAATTTGGGAGTCGAGTCAAATATGGTCTCTTTTTGGGTTAGCTTAGTCAGAGCTATTGCTATAGTAGAGATGTTTTTGAAAATTTTCTATAATATCCTGTCAAGCCCAAAAAGGACTGAATTCCCTTCACTGTTGTAGAGATTTTAAAGTTTTTTACAGCTTCAGTTTTTCCTGGGCTAGGTTTTACCCCATCCTCAATAAGTACATGGCCTAAATACTCGAGTTCTGGTCGTAGATACTCGCATTTATTTGGTTCTAATTTTAGTCCTAATGACTTTATCCTGTCAAACACTTTAATCAAATTTTGTTTGTGCTCCTCTCATTTTTTTTCTATAATTGCTATGTCATCGATGTACACAAAGCATTCTCTGCCAATGAGACCTCTAAATGAGTTGTCTATCGTTCTTTAAAATGTGGCTGGTACGTTTTTTTTGCCAAAGGGCATACGATTGTATTCGTAGTGGGCTTGAGATGTTGAAAATGCAGTGTATTTTTTTGATGCCTCGTTTATTGGGATTTGATAGAAACCTGCACTCATATCAAAAGCGGAGAAAAATTTCGCTTGTCCCAACTGGTCGAGAATGTCGTCGATAACCGGGAAAGGATATGCATCTTAGTCGGTGTCCTTATTGATATGCCTGTAATCGATGACCATTCGTAATTTTTTACCTGTTTTGGGTACTACCCAAAGTGAAGAACTAAACGGAGATTGAGAATGCCTTATGATTCCTTTATCCAGATGTTCCTGTGGTACAATCGTTCCCTCCTTTTTCTCGAGTCTCGTCTCGAGATTGTATATTAAGGAACTTGTCATATTTAATTTCGTTTGGTATTTTGAACGGGCTTTAATCGTAGTTGTAAATTAGTACCAATAATTCCCTTTGGCGCATAGAGTAAATGCCGTCTGAGATCTGCTTATTTTCTTCGATCCATATGTTTAAAACCGTGTCCTGGATCTGGATAAGGCATACCTGCTGTGAATTTTGACTTATATAGTGCCCGTCTTCATGGAGGACCAAGCATCAGGGACCCTTGCTCCACAAGGCTGCCAACGAACCGCTCAGTACGGCTATCACTGCGGCTACCTCGCTTCAATGAGGACTTCTGTGAAGGCTGGACCATCATCTGCTCTTTCTGAGAGCGCTTCCGTATCCAGCTCCATCGTCACGCCAGCACGTCAGCAGGTAGTCATCAGCAGTCCCTAGTTGAAAGGACGTTCTCTTTCTTGCGGCCGGCTGCTCGTTAGACACCCTCTCGCCTTCACTACTGGTCTCTTCGACACCCAAGCGGTTTTGCCCGCCATACTCAAATTGTCCAGGACTATTTTGCAACTTACGATTGTAGGGCGAGCCTTTGTTTCATCGCTTTGCTTCACTCACATTGCTCGATAGAAAAAAAGGTCGTCGTTTGGACGACCCCTCACCAACACTCGCGCTTCAGGTTGGTGAGACCGTTTAGGGATTTCCCTATCTAGACTCCTTCCTTTCGTTCTTCATCCTTTTCGTCTGAAGGATGGCCTGGCAGCGTGGAAACGCTTCATGAATTGCGACATTAAGAGAGCCAACCTTCCCCCGCCTTCTATTTAAAAAAAGTCCCTCGTGATACGAGTAAGTTAGACGCTTGGCTCGCACAGAGGTCAAGGAGCACGAACGCTACCCAGCCTTCGAGGATCCCCTTTCCAGCCCATCACCAGAAGCTCGTTATCACCAGCAGCAACACTTGCTTACCCCCATCGCAACATGTGTATTTGCTCCCCCCCCCAAACCCCTATTTACTTGAATATAATCGTCCCTCCCTTACTCTCAACGGGGTCTGATAACAAATACAAGGCTCTGTGACCACCAAATGCAACTGATGATAGATTTTGTTGAACTTGCGAAACGTTCAATACACTAACCAAGTAATAGGTAAGAAGCAGTTCAGAACGATGCCAAAACATATTGCTGAATACCTGAATTTGCTAGATTCAAGCCTGTATAACGGCCACAGTTTTCACAGGATTTCTGCCCTTCTCCTGACTAACTCAGTAGCTGATTTCATGACGCTGAAACGTCACGAAGGCTAGAAAAGCAATACATTTGCTGAGGTATATGTAGAAGAATCCATCAACAACAAACAGAAAAAGGCCACATGCTTACATCGCCAATTACCAAATTGAATTAAATCAAATAGAGAAGCTCGAAAAACCGCCGTTAAAAAAAATCAAAGAAGTGAACGTCATGGAAACGTCTGAAATCATTCAGGATATTCCATATTCCACTGTAAACATAGAAACAAAAAAAACAGATCCTGTTTTACAATTTAACAATTATAATGTAAATATACATTATACTTAACTAATCATCTATCACATATATCAATATACATAAAAACTAAGAAAAAAATCCTGTTTTATGATTTAAAAGTTGTTATGTAATATGTTTTTTTATAAAAATGTCAACTAGCAACATTTTTCGTCGAGAATTCTTATCTTTGGTTCAGAAAATTTAGCTAGTTTGTTAAAAGTTAAACTATCACAGTAAAAATTCCTTTTTTGGCTGAGGATTAAAAAATTAAGTAGAAAATTCGTCTTTATTGGTAGAAGATTAATCATCTTGGTTAAAAATTCACCCTTTCTATTAAAAACGTATCTCTTCGATAGAAAATATACCTATTTTGTTGAAAACTCACCTCTGGTTAAATTCAACTATATTTTATTTTGAATTTATATATTTTTTGCTTAACATTTCGAGAATTACATTTTTCGTCGACAATTCTTATTTTGTTTAATTAAAAAAAATTTAACTACTTGCTTAAGAGTGAAACTATTTAATAAAAAATACACTTTTTTGAGGATCAAAAAATTTAGTGGAAAATTCTTTATTTTGCCATAGAAAATTTGGCTTTTTGGTTTAAAATCCACCCTTTTAATTAAAGATTGATTTCCTTGGTTGAAAATGTACCTACTTTGTTGAAAATACGCCTGTTTTTCGTTGAATTCAACTGTCTTTTAATTTAAACTTATATATTTGTTATTGAAATGTCAACAAATACATTTTTCATCAAGAATTCTCAGCTATTGGTAAGAAAAATTCAACTACTTGCTCAGCAGTTAAACTATTAAAAGAAAAATTGACTTATTATTTTAGGATTCAAAAATTTAGTGGGAAATTCTTTCTTTTGGAGTAGAAAATTAATCTTGTTGGTTGAAATTTCACCCTTTTGATAAAAATTATCTCTTTGATGGAAAATGTACCTATTTTGTTGAAAATTCGTTTATTCTTGGTTGAATTAAAATTTCTTTTATTTAAGGTTGAGATATTTTTGAAATGAAATGTATACTATAAGATTTTTCGTTGATGATTCTCATTTTGTCGTTAGAAAAAATCAACCAATTAGATAGAAGTTAAACGATTATAATTAAAATATACATTAACAGTAACGAATTCTCTATCACATATATTAGTCTATGTCATCCTATATCACATTCCCTTAATACATAATGTACTATTGTGAAAGCAAGCTGCTTATCTCTCGAAAACTGTATATGAACATAGATTGCTACCTTAACCGATGCATTAACAAACCGCAGGCAAAGAAGAGGAAACAACATTTAGATCAGTCGAGGAAAGCAGGCACCCCCTGAGAGATGTTAGTTATTTCAGTACAAGGAAGAACACTAACATCTAGGATCCTCCTAAGCCCCAAGATCTGACTGAAAGGGATGCCTTCCTTCGTGAGAATATTCCGGAGGAGTCCGACATCTGGACCATCAATTTTTTTGGTTATGTTAAAGCGAGAGCTTTAGCTGATTTAAATCAAAGCCTGAAACCACTGATAAATCAAAAGACAAAAAGACACTTGCATCAACTGAACAAGAAAACTTTCTGGACAAGACAGAATGCGTCATGTGTTCAGTGTGATTGACTACATAAAGAGCTGGTATGCCGTTTATGGAAAGGTTCCGAAAGTTCGCCCACGGAATAAGTATCTACCATTACACACTGAAAAAGTCAAAGCTACTGACAATGAAACAGCACATTGTTGATAAAATGGTGTGCTATCTGACGCAAGGAGGAAAATACAGAAGAGGGAGAAGCGGTTCAGGGAGAATCATCAGTTTCTCGCTGACCCATCCCACCTCGTCAGCGATCTCCCTGTTTCTGTCAAAAATACTCCTAAGCTGGATCATTTTGAGACTCTTTGGAGAGAGTTTTACGCGGTTAAACAATAATTTGAGGAAAATGCTGATAATATCATACGCTTCAAGGAGATTCACGACCATCTTACAACATGTGAAGCGGAATGCCCATTCCATCAATCACTGCCGATGAGGTGAAGAAAGCACTGAGGGTTACGAATAACTTCTTCGCTGCAGTACCAGATGATATCAAGAACTGCTGTTGGAAGGAGCTTGTTTCAGCACACTAACATTTAGCCCGCATCTTTACCTCATATTTAAGCTCGAAGACGCTAATTCTGCAGGTGATGAAATTGGGGCATACTTTATTGATAATGAAGAGAGGTGACTTGCCCAACCCAAGTATCTACAAGTCAATAATTTGACTAAAAATGCTGTATAAGATCCATACAGCTACCCTGAACGACAAGATTGTTCGGAGAACTAGACCTATACAGAGAGGTATGTACCAACAACGTGGCTTGAAAAAAGGTGTGCCCTGGATTGACCAGCCGAAAGCTTTTGACTAAACCTCTCATAGACTTATCATTCGTCTGTTAAAAAGCTCAAAGTGTCATCCACACAAACTGAGGTGCATACAGAGATTAATGCCCGTTTGAAAAACTTGATTTACTATCTCATCTGGAAATTATCGTGTGACAATGAACAACGTCATTGAAGGGGAACTGCAGAGACTGTGCACAAAAATTAGTTTAATTTAACTGTCCTTGTGATCGGTGCTCTCGAAGGTACGAAGTTATCACTACTTCGTAACTTCAAACCGACAAGATGAAAATCGAGCGTCTATGTGCACTGAGGCGTTTACACAGGCACGTTTGGTCAAATTTCACACATAGCCGTAGATAAAAATTTTTTATATATTTTTTTCTTTATCTTTTGGGTGATATGTTTTCTAATATCGTCTTGACAAATGATAGACTAAGCGCATGTCTAGGTGCATTAAGGCGTTCACACGGACATGTTTAGTCAAAGTTCTCACATGCCAGTTCATAGAAAATTGTTTAAAATTATTTTTTCTATATCCCTTGAGTTATATGTTTTCTGACCTAAGGTCAAAAAATGGTACGCTTTTTTCAATTCACATTGAAATCGACTGTATATGTGCATTGAGACGTTAAAATGGTCACATTTCTCAAGTTTAACACTTTTAACTTTAGCGGAAATTTAATTTTAATTTTTCAAATATATTTTTTTGGTTATATTTTTTCTAATCCAAAGTCAATAAATGTTACAATTCTTTTTGTTTTATATTAAAATCAACATACTACGAGCATTAAGTTGTTAATGCGGGCAGATTTAATCGAATTGAACACTTTTTGAGTCATAAAAAGTTTTATTTCGATTTTTTTATATCCTTTTTGGGTTATATGTTTTCTAAGCTAAGATCAAGAAGGGATGCACTTTTTCTATTTTATGATGAAATCAAATGAAATGCGAATTTCTTTTGAGAGAAAGTTTCGATTTGCGTCTGATGTAGACTTTTCGATCTTGAATTCTATAATTCTACTGTACTTTAATTTTAATTAATTTTAGACTTAATCACAAAATTAATTTCAAAATATTTTCTTATTAAAAGAAATAAAGTTACTTGTGTTAGTTTTATATCAATAACATTTTTTTTCTCTGCGCGAATGTACAAAGTAGTCCATGTTAATATATCCTCTATAGTCATTAACTATTATTCAGTTTTCTTCAACGAAACATTTAAATTGCGAACACCAAGCTCAAACCTCATTATATTTTGACAATTTTTATTTTATTATATTACTAGCTTTTTTAGCAATTATATAAATCGCAGTATTACTCTTTTCTCTAGGAAGATTCGGCGCGGCAGAAGCATCAATTATACATAAATTTCCAACAGTATGAGCACGTTATTTTAGATCAAAAACCGCAATTAAATCTTCTTTAGGACCCATTTTTTCAATCGTAACAGGATAAAATAATGTGTGAGTATGTTGTTTCATCACACATATACTATATTCATCACTATTGAATTTAAATGCAGCACAAGGAGGCAAAGCTGTTTCGATAAACTTAAATTTATTTTTTTTAAATGCTCTAGTATTAAATAATTTGAGGGACATTCGGACACCTTGAATCAAGCGCTTCATGTCTAAATCCTCTGCTAAATATCTTGCTTGAATTATAGGTGCACCCCAAACGGGATGCGTTTCATTAAGTGTGATAGATCCTCTACTTTTTGGGGTTAATAGAACTGGAAAGACAATAAATTGATTGTAATAAATAGGATTATCACTGTTAGCTGCAAAAAAAAATTGCATGTCAGGAGCGGTTTGAATTTTCTCATAGTCCGTTCTAAAAAATGCAGTAATAGTAGATGGACCTATGTTAGAGAATGGACCCCTGTGTGTTGAAAGATAATATTTTAAGTCCAGTAATTTTTTTGAACAATCAGAAATCTGCCTGTCCACTATCTGACAAAGTATTCCCGTGAAAGTTACGTGATCTTGTAGATTATGACCGACGGATAAATATTGTATCACATTGATACCATGTTTCTGAAGCTCGTCAATTGGGCCTATTCCAGAAAGCATCAGTAACTTAGGTGAATTTATAGCACCTGCAGATACAATCACTTCTTTCTTTGCCATTACTTTCGTACATCTGCCTGTAAGAGTATTTGTATACTCAACTCCTATGGCTTTCTTTCTTCTTGGATCAATTAAAATCTTTGTTACGAGAGTTCTAGTTTTTATAATCAAATTAGACCTTTTTCCTCTAATTGGTTGAATAAAAGCTTTGTTTGTACCAGCCCGAGATGCATTATTTGATGTTGTTTGCACATTCATTGATCCTAACTGTGACTCCCCGTTGATGTCTATATTTTTTAATCCAATTTCATCAAGTCCTCGTAAAATTGTTTGAGCATCTGGTGTTATATCAGGAAACCGTTCTACGGATAGGTATCCTCCAGTTTGATGATATTCTGGATTTTCTCTGAGAATCTGCAAGTTCGATGAATTTATTATGAAATTTCTGGGAAATATAATTTACGAATTGCAAATTATGGTTTTTCTTACATCCTCATCTCTGTTGTCTTCCGATTTTTTGAAGTAAGGTAACACGTCTTTGTAACTCCAACCAAGATTTCCCGATCGTGACCAATCATTAAAATCTTCTGCATTTCCTCTAACGTACAACATGGCGTTCAATGTGCCTGATCCACCCATTACCTGGATCAAAAAATTTCTTATATTCATGAAAAATCTACTTGAATTGGAAAAAGTAGAATTATCATAATGATAATGATCAGTTATATACGCTTTAATTATTATAAATTGAGAAATTACTTTTCCACGAGGCCAGGAACATCCTTTTTCAATTAAACATGAATTTTCGTCTGGTTGGGTTCGATAATTCCAATCAATGTCAGTTCCTTCAAGTCCTATTACTAATCCTGGTATATTAGAAGCAGCTGGTGCTTCTCTCCCAGCTTCCAATAAAAGTACCTGGCGACAGTTGGTAAAATTATAACCATTTTAGTGAACTTTTTTTTAGATAAAAATTTTAAGAATTTTTATACATATCATATAAGGTAAAAAAAAAAGTTACAATAAGATTTACGTTTTCTATAAAATTTTTGTGATTATATGTCGAGTTGTAGTATTACCTTCTCGGTAAACCCAAAAATTATTTATTTAAAAATAAAAAAAAGGTTGCAAATTGAACAAAAATTTTTTTAATCTAATTCTTTTCAAAATAATTTACCTTCCATTTGTTGATCTCCGTCAATCTATTTGCAACTACGCATCCTGCGGTTCCAGCTCCTACAATAATCATATCATACACTGGTGGTTCCTGCCTCACGTGCTTAAAATATAAAATTTTAGAAAAATATTAGAAAAATTTTATAAAAAATAAATCAAAGCATATTCTAAGAACATTTAAATTCTACCTGATCGGCGATTTAGTTTCCTGTGTCGTGAATAAGTAAATATTACGAGTAACAGTGGTTTTTAAGATATTGCGTATAATAATTCAGTTTAACAATGCATCTTTCCTAATGTTTATACATACCTAAATATTATTTAATATATACACTTTAAAAATTTTTGGAATTCTAAAACATTTCTACAATACAAGTGTGAGGTTAAAATGCAAACATGGCATTAGAATGACTGATTTGCAATACATGTATTGTAAGTGTTGTAAATTGTGGGTCACCGCCGAAGATTCCAAAACATGTATTGTAGTATAGCGTTTCAAAGTTGAAAATTGAGCGCATGCGCCTCATCCGACACATTTTTCAGTTTATGGTCTGACCATTGTGAAAATGATACAATATCACGGTGTATGATACAATATGATACAATATCGTATGCTATGAAATAATATGATACAAAATAATACAATATAATGCAATAACATACAATATGATACAATATCGTAAACTATAATAGAATATGGTACAGTATCATACATTTTAATACAATATGATACATTATAGCATAATATGATACAGTATGATACACTATTACACTATATTATACACTACGATATTATATAATGCAATAGTATGTAATATTATATATTATGATACAATATCATATGATATGATGCAATATGATACAATATGATACATCCTAATACAATGTGATATAATATTATACAACATGATAAATTATGATGCAGTATCATACATTAAGATGCAATATGATGCAAAACGATGCAATATGATGCAATACAATAAATATGATATGGCATCGCACAATATAATACAGCATTGTACAATATGATACACTATCACACTATATGATCTAGTATAATACAATATAATGAAGTATGATACAGTATGATACACTATCACACTATATGACACAATTTGATAATGTATAATGCAATATGATGCTATATGATATAGCATGACAAAATATTATATGATATGATACAATATGATATATCCTAATACAATGTGGTAAAATATTTTATAATATAATGAATAATGATACAGTATTATACAATATGATGAAATATGATGCAAAATAATACAATATAATGTAGTACAATAAATATGATACAACATGACACGATATATCACAGTATTGCACAATTTAATACGCTATCACATTATACGACACAGTATGGTATAATATAATGTACTGTAATGTAATATGATACAGTATGATATAGTATGATACAATATAATTTAATATGATACATTCTAATACAATGTGATACAATATTGTATAATATTATGTATTAAAATACAGTCTAATATAATATGATAAAATATGATGCAGAACGATACAATATGATAATAATACAATAAATATGATACAACATGTCACAATATAAT
>JAUELO010000179.1:2717878-2732835 GCA_032357855.1 Amphibolips quercusostensackenii | reverse complement strand
TTTGCAGAAGCAACTTTGCAGAAGCAACTTTGCAGAAGCAACTTTGCAGAAGCAACTTTGCAGAAGCAACTTTGCAGAAGCAACTTTGCAGAAGCAACTTTGCAGGAGCATCTTTGCAAAGGAAACTTTGTGAAAGGAACGTTGCAAAATAATCTTTGAAAAAGCAAATTTGCGAAGTTAACTTAGCAAGTGTAACTTTACGAGCGACACTTTACAAATTCAACTTAGAAAAAGCCATTTTGCAAACGCAACTTTGCAAACGCGACATTAAAAGTGCAACTTTACAAACGCAACTCAAAAGAAAACTTTAAAAAAGCAACTTTGTAGAAGCAATTTTGCAAAAGCAACTTTGCCAGAGAAACTTCGCAAAAGCAACTTTGCAAAAGCAACTTCGCAAAAGCAACTTCGCAAAAGCAGTTTTACAAAGCAACTTTGCAAACGCAATTTTGCTAAGCGACTTTTCAAAAGCAACTTTACAAAGACAACTTTCCAAACGCCACTTTGTAACAGCAACTTTGCAATTGACACTTCACATCAGCAACTTTGCAACAGCAACTTTGCAGGCTTAAATTTACTGAAGCAAATTAATAAAGGCAACTTGTTGAAAGCAGCCTATGGAGGCAACTTTGCAAAAGAGATTTTGAAAACACAAATGTAAAAAAGCAGCTTTGCAAACAGCAGCTTTGAAAAGGCAACTTTGTAAAAGCAACTAAATTAAATTTTGCTTAAAAGTTTTACTTACGTCCACCGATTTTTTGCTTCAGTGTAAATACATTTTGTCATATCCATCATCGAAAAGTAATAAAAAGAACGACCGGAAGCTGCTATTTTTTTTCTCGAACTGCATTCCAGTGTAGATTGAATAAGTTACTTGATGGCCATCAAAAGTTGGCTCTCATAAAAAACAATGTTAACAATCATTTACATGCCAACCGTTGGGAGCACAAATGCAAACTATCAGTGGAGTTGTGAACATGAATGTATTTTATATATTTTTAATAACATATGTTAAATTTCAGACGCGTGTGATTTTTCTAAATTAACAGTTATTTAAAGATTTTATAGAAATGTAAAATATCGATAAATTTTTTCTAATTTACGGTTATTTTACCGGTATTATACTGTAAATTTGCAAGAATTTCTAAAATTTGAAAAGTACTTCCACTTCTTAGGATGTGAACAGTACACTTTCTATCTGGGAAATAAAATGTCTTTTTGTCTCAGAGAATAGAAAGTAAAACTTTAGCCTCACTTAACTGGCACGAAAAGCAGCTGAAATCATGCATGTGTTATAAAAAAAAAAATTCTTTTTTTTTTTAAAGATATAATATTTTCACGATCGCAACTTCACTTACTTTCAAGTGAGATCGCTCCCAGAGCGAAAATATTTTGAATTTGACGGTGTGGATTTTAAGAGAAATTGTAAAAAAGGTGCGAGTGAATGTACGAGTAAACAAAACACGAAAAGTGATATTACCTATTAGATGTAATATACTGTAGAGATACTTCTGAAGATATAATTTTTCGTGTTTTTATTGTTAAAATTAAAAAATGTTTTTAAACATTATTTTTAATGACAGACACTTGGTTGCAATTTTTAATAAAGCCAAGCGAAGAAATTGAAAAAGCTAGATTATGCAAGATTATTAAAATACTACTGCAAATATTTTAGATACGTTAAAACTAGGTTAAAATTTTTTGATTACAATATGTGTTTATTTTTATGAAAAGCAATGTAATATCAATTAGAACAAAAACTATTTGAACAGAATTCAATCATAAGCATTTAATGTCTGAATAAACTTGACATTTTCTACTTAGATATGCAATACGTTCCCTTTAATACAAATCGGTTTTGAAAAAAAAAGTTTTAAGTTTTGTCTAATATGTGAAATAGGAATTTTGAATTGCTTGAATTGTTTATTCGAAATTATTTTTGATTCACATGGGATTCCTTGAAATTTTTTGAGATTCTTTAAATTCTTTAATTTTCGCGAAATGTTCTGAATTCTGCTGAATTCTCTTAATTATCTTAATTTCTCATAATACCGTCAATTACCTGAACTCTATAAATAATTTTAATTTTTTTAAATCGTGAAATTCTTAAAAGTCCCTGAATTTATAGAATCTTCTCAAGCCCACAAATAAAGAGGATTTACTCAATTTAAAGAACTTCCTAAATTCCAAGAGCTTCAAAATAATTTCAGGAATTCAGAAAGATTAAATTAAGTCGGAAAATTCAAGAAACTTCGAGAAAGCAGAAAATTGGGTGAATCCAAGAACTTGAGTAATTGCAGATCATGCAGCATATGAAAAAAATTACAAAAATCAGGAATTTAAATTAGAATTGGAATTCCCGTTTTTTTAAGAATTTTCTAAATTCGTGGGATATCCTTATTTATATAGACTTCAAAATAATTTGAAAAGAATAATATAGTCAGATAATTTACGATTTTCGTCAAGTCAAAACTTTGAAAAATTAGAAAAATTATAGAAATTACGAGAAGTGAAAATAATAAAAAAAATTCTATGAATTCTGTAAATTCAAGAAATTAGATCATTTAAGGAAAATCTACGATTTTAATAGAGTTTGAAGAATTTAAGAGAAGCTGAAAAATATTAAAACATTTAAAGCAAGTGAAAATGATTCTGTTCATTCTTTTTAATTTTTTTTAATCACTTGAAATGCTTTCAATTTAAATCTCTTTTAATTAATTTGTTGGATTCTTTAACTTCCTAAAAATCTTCAAGATTTGTTATGAATTTCCTGAATTATGTGAACTCCTCTTGATTCTCTGAATTATCCTAATTTCTTGAATTTTCTATATTCTTTCAATTACTCAAATTTTTTTAAAGTCTCTGAAATTTCCTAAACTTTTTGAATTATTCAAATTTGATTAATTCCATGAACTTGTTGATTATTCCTTAATTCGCATAATTCAGAAAATGCGGCGAACCTAAAAAATATCTTAAATTTCAAAGAATAAGAAATAATGGAAAAAATTATAAAATATCAAATAGTTTGAGAGAATTTAGGAGAATTAGCGTATAATAAATGATGATCTTTTACTTTTGTGTTATGTCTAAAATCTTCTGTGTTCTCTTAATTATCTGAATTATTTAAAATAGCCTGAATCATGTGAATTTCTTAAATTATTGTAATTTCCCAAAAGTAAAATAATTGGCAGAATTCAGAGAAATCCCTGAATTATCAGGGTCTCCAAATAATGCGAAGAATTAAATTATCTCAGAGAATGCAGGAAATTCGGCGAGTTCAAACTTTGTCAAATTCGAAGAAATATAGAAACCAGGAAAATTTAGAATAATTTACAATTTCTATAAATTCTGTGAATTCAGGAAATTTAAAGATGCCAGGGAAATTAGCAAAGTCTACGATTTTTAGGAAGTTTAAAGAATTTGAAAGAATCGGGAAAAGTTTAAAAGCAATCCAAGAAAATAAAGAATTTGTTGTATTTTTTGTAATTCTATTGAATTGCTTCAAATGCTTTTATTTTAATTTCTGTAATTTTTTATTAATTTTTTAACTTCCTAAAAAGCTTTTTGTTTATTCTGAATTCTCTGGATTAGGTAAATTTTTCTTCTTTTTTATTTCTCTGAATTATCCTTATTTCTTGAGTTCTTTTGTATTTTCTTAATTACCTAAATTTTTTTAAGTCCCTGTCATTCCCTAAATTAATTGAATTATTTAAATTTTCATACTTCTGTAAGCTTCGGGAATTTCTTAATTACCTAAATTTTTTTAAGTCCCTGTAATTCCCTAAATTAATTGAATTATTTAAATTTTCATACTTCTGTAAGCTTCGGGAATTTCTTAAACCAGAATAATTAAAGGAATTCGGCTAACTCAATGAGTCCTGAATTTCAAGGACAACAAAATAATAGGGAAAATTATAAGAAATCAAAAAATTTTATAGAATTCAGGAAATTTTGCAAATAAGAATTCTTTGAAATTCTTGAAATGCTCTGAATTCTCGCAATTATCTGAATTTGGAAAATACCCTGAATTATCTGAATCCCTTATATCAATGTTATTACGTTAACTGGTGGAATTCGTGAGACTCTGAACTGATGGAATTCTCTAAATCCATTAAATCAGAAAGATTCGCTTACTTTAGAGAATTCTCTGATTTATGAGAATGTCTTAAACTCCAAAAACTCTAAATTAATACCAAGAATTTAAAAGAACTGAATTAATTTAGAAAATTCAACAAATTTTTAGAATACAGGGAATTAGGTGAATTAAAAGAATTTATTATAGTTAGGTTATGCATCAAATAAAAAAATTTAGAGAATTAGGAACTTGAATTAGAATTGCGATTTCTAAAACTGAGAGAATTTGCTTAATTCGAGGAATTCCCTGAATTTAAATTACCTCAATTCCCTGGCTTCGAAATAACGTGAAGAATTAAAATAATTAAGAGAATGCAGGATATTCGTCGAGTTAAAACCTTGTTAAATTCTAAGAATTTTAGGAATAATAAGCATTAAAAATAATTATAAAATTCTATGAATTCTGTAAATTCAATCAATCGAAGGATTTCCGCGAAATAGGAGATGCCTATGATTTTGAGGAAGTTTAAAGAATTTAGGCCAATCTGATAGAGTTCAAAAGCATTCTAAGCATTTGAAAATATTTTTTTGAGCTCTTTTTAATTTTTTCAGATGACTTATAATGCTTCTAATCTTAATCTTCTTCAATTATTTTTTTTAATTTTTTAACTTTCTGAAAATCTTCTTGGTTTGTTCTGAATTCCCTGAATTATGTTGACTCCTCTTAATTCTCTGAATTATCCTTATTTCTTTAATTCTTTGATATTCCCTCATTTACTTGTTTTTTTTTTCAACTGCTAAAATTTCCTAAATTGCCTGAATTATTTGATATAGTAAAATTTCATGAGCTTGAAAAATTTCCTGAATTAGGGTCATTTAGGAAAGTCAGCAAACTGAAAGAATATCCTGAATTTTAAAGACTACGAAATATTGAAAAAATTCATAAAAATTTTGTTAATTTGAGAAAATTCATGAAATTTGTCAAATAAAAAAATTAGAATTCTCTAACTTTCGTTGAATGTTCTGAAATCTTCCGAATTCTCTTGATTATCTGAATTATTCAAAATAGCCTGAATTATCAAAATTTTTAAAATTGATAGAATTTCCTGAAATATTTATATTCGTGAAAGTCGCTGAATTCATAGAATTTTATGAATCTCCGGAATTAGGAGGATTTCCTTTATTCAGAGAATTTTCTAATTTAGAAAAAAATTCCGTGAATTTCAAGAACTTCAAAATAATGACAAAAATTTTGAAGAATTAAATTAACTTCAAAAATTTAAGAAAATTCCAGAATACAGGGAATTGGTGAAATTCAACAACTTTCGTGAATTCAGTTTATGCAGCGCATAAAAATATTTAAAGAATTAAAAAATTTTTATTAGACTGCGATTCCCAAAACTAAAAGAAGAGGCTGAAATAAATTAATTCAGAGAATGCAGAATATTTGTCGAATTGAACCCGCGGCCAATTCGAAGAATTTTTGGAATAAACCTCATTTAAAATAACTATAAAATTATATGAATTTTGTAAATTTAATAAATTAAAGGATTTTAGGAAAACAGAAAAAATTTACTATTTTAAAGAAACTTTAAGAATTCAGAAAAATCTAAAAGAGTTTGAAAGTATTCCAAGCAATTGTAAAGAAGTTTCTGTATTCTTTTCATTTCTTTTGAATAAATTGGAATGCTTTCAATTTTTATGGTTCTTAATTATTAAAATTTTTTTTTCAATTTCTCATAATCTTTTTGGTTTGTTCTGAATTCCCTGAATTATGTCGACTCTTCTTAATTCTCTAAATTATCCTTATTTCTTAAATTCTTTTATACTGCCTCAATTACTTGAATTTTTTTGACGTTTCTAGAATTTCCTAAATTATCTGAAATATTTGAATTCTCTTACTTCCATAAACTCTTGAAATTCCCTGAACTAAAATAATTTAAGGAAGTCGGCTAACTTAATAACTATCCTGCATTTGAAAGACTACAAATAATGGAAAAAATTATAAGAAATCAAATAATTTCCGAGAATTTAAAAAATTTGGCAAATAAAAAAAGGAGAATTGTTTGAAATCCTTGAAATGTTTCAGATTCTATCAATTATATAAATTTTTCAAAATACCCTGATTTAGCTGAATTCCTTTAATTAATGTAATTTCCTAAACTGTCGAAATTCGTGAAAGTCTACAAACTGATGTAATTATCTAAATTCGCTAAATTTGGAGGATTTGCTTAATTAAAAAAATTTTCTTATTTATAGAGATTCCTTAAATTCCGAGAACTTTAAATTAAAACCTAGGATTTAAGAGAACTGAATTAATTCAGAAAATTCCAGAAATTTTGAGAACAGGGAATTGAGTGAAAGCAAAAACTTTGGTAAATTTAGGTTATGCATCAAATAAAATAATTTAGAAAATCAGGAAATCGAATTAAAGTTGCAATTTTCAAAACTCAAAGAATTTGCTAAATTCGAAGAATTTCCTGAATTATTGGGGTTTCGAAATAACGCAAGGAATCAAATTAACTCAGAAAATACAAGTTGAAAACTAGGCAAATTCATAGAATTATAAAAATTAGAAGAATTTATAATAATTGAGGAATTCTATAAATTCTGTGAATTCAGGAAGTTGAAGAATTTCATGGAAATTAGGGAAGCCTACGATTTTATGACTGTTTGGAAAATTTAAGAGAATCTGAAAATTCAAAGCAATCAAAAAATTCTCCGTTTTCAGTTCTTTTAAATTGCTTGGAATGCTTTTAATTATGATTCCTTTTAATTTTTTTTTTAATTTTTGAGCTTTCCGAAAACCTTATGGATTGGTTCTATATTTCCTAAATTATGTAAATTCCTCGCAATTATCTGAATTATCTCAATTTTTTCATTCTTCTGTATTTTCCCAATCTCTTGAGATTACTTAAATTCTTTAAAATTCTCTAAATATTTTGAATTGTTTTAACTCGTACGATTCTATGAATTTGTAAAATTCTTTAAGGTTTCTAACTTCATGGCATTCACTGGTTTTATTTATTTCCTGAATTGGGATTATTCAGGGAACTCAGCAAATTCAAAGAATGTCCTGAAATTTATGTACGACAAAAAATAGAAAGAATTCAGAAGAAATAAATTATTTCAGAGAATTAGAAAAAATTCGTCAAATGAAGAAATGAGAGAATTCAGAGAAATTAAAAAATCAAGGATTTCATAGCTTTCTAAGAATTCAAAGAGCTTGAGGAATTGCCAAGATTTAAGGAATTCAGAAGTTTTTAAACAAGTAGAAGGAATTTAAAAGGATTTGGATGAGTTTTAAGCTTTTTGAAATTATCTAAAACTTATTTAAATTCCTTAAAATCTTCTGGATTCTTTTAAAACGTATAATTCTCGGAATTCGTCTAGTTCAGTGAATTCACGTTGTTCCCTGAATTTATTAAATTTCCTAAATTGGTGCAATCCCCTGTTTTTGTGTAATTTCCTGAAGTTGTGTAATTTCTGAAATTGTGTAATTCCTTAAAATTTTGTAATTCCCTGAAATCGTGCCACTTTTTAAAATTGGGTAATTATCTGAATTTCCTAAATTTTAGCGATTCCAAAGTAATAAAGAGAATTCAGTGAAATTTATGTAATTCAGATTAATTTAGCCAATTTAAAGGATCCGGAGGCTTTAGGGAATTCAAAATATTTAATAAATTCAGCTAATCAAAAAAAATCAAGAAATTTCAGGAATTCAGAAATCCAGGGAATTCCTTCTAATCCAGAAGATTTTAAGGATTCAAACAACATTTTTCTAATCTGAAAGAGCATACCAAGCAATTAAAAATTATACCAAGAATTCGAAAAAATTCGTAAAATTAAAAGGAATTAAATGTGTATGAAAAATTATTCTAAATAATATACTAAACATTGAGGTATCGACATGTAAAATTTTTATTTTAAACAATTTCAGAATCAGATTAAATTTTTCAGGAAAGCTTGATGCTCAGAAATTTTTAATTTAACTGCTATTTTACAGTGTTGACAAATGATGTTAAGTAGTGTTTAGTTTTTAATAATTAACAATTCAATATTGCAAATGTGCCGTCATAAGTTATAATAAATGGGTTTAGCAAAGGCTGTGCTTATGTGTCTTTTTTGGTTTTATGCAGTACTCAATTTTTTCACGTCTGAAGATATAATGAATTAACCTAATAAATGATTTATTTGATTAAGTTGAAAAATCTTGATGTAATTAGAGAGTTCTGCAAACAATAGGTAGATTAGATAAAAAAATTTTCCGTAGTAACAAATTATTAGACTTAAAAAATTATTAAAATTCGTACTGTATGAATGAAAATTTTGAAAATTTGAAATTAATATTTGCTAAACCCTCGAGGACTATGCCATTTTGTGTATCCTTCGTCAACTGATTTTTATTTAATCTCCGCTTTTTGATAAGTAATAATAATTAATTACTAATTGCTAAGTCAATAGTCACTTACTTTACAACTCTATATTTTACTTTAGAATTGATGTAAAAGCATATTTTCAATACCTCGTATTTATAGAACAGAATTATATCACGATTTGTTTTTTTCTTTTTTTCTTCTTTCGCTTTTTTTATTTTGTACTGCAATAAACATTTAATTTTATCTGCCCGTTTTATTTGACTCCCGAGCAAACTTTCCTTTTTTAAACTTCCAAAAAAGTGCAAGCTAATATGTGAATTTTTTTTCGCAAATTGTTTTGTTATTTTTTGATGTGAATCATGTAAATTTGCTTGACCAAGTATGAGATAAGGATGTAATCATAAGGATAAGGGCTGATTTTTATTGTATTTTTTGCACACGATGAAATGAAAGTATTTGAACTTATTCTGAAGAATTTTTAGAAGAAAAATTTACTTGACTAACTAGCAACTGACAATGTATTGAAACTTTTGTGCCAAATAAGTATTCAAATCAGGTGAAATCGTTTGCTGTTTTTTGAAATACTGAAAAATAAAGTTTAATTTAATTAAAAAGACGAATTTCCAACAGAAAAGTTAAACTTAAAACTTGAAAATATTGATTCTCAATGAGAAAATTTATTCACAACTAAATAGTTAAATTTAAAAAAAAAATTAATTTTCTACTTAAAAAAATGAATTTGAGAAAAAAAATCTTCAAACTTTCCCCGTTTAAATATGGATTTTTACCCTGGAAAGACGATTTTTTGAAACAAGAAGATTAATTTTTTACCAAAAACGACAAATTTGCCAAAAATTGCGTGCTTTTTTACCATATAGTTGAACTTTCATTCAAAAAATATAAATCTTAAACCAAAAATGTAATATTCACATCTTTAATTTTTAAAAATTAATTTTTTACTGAAAAAACGAATTCTTTACAAAATAATTAAATTTCAAAACAAAAAAATGATTTTTTAAGTCGAACGGTGAATTAAGAAACAAAAAGGCGAATTTTTAACACAATGGTTAAATCAACAATCAGTTATATTAATTTTGTACCAAAAGTTACGTTTTTAAATGAATAATAGTTCATTTCAAAACTAAAAAGACAATTTTTTAGACAAAAAGATTAATTTTGTACCAAGGAATACAAATTTTCAATAAAATACATTAATTTTTTAATTAATAGTTAAACGTTAAAACGAATAGTTTATTTTTTAACCAATTTTCAAATAAAAAGTAATAAGTTTTAAACAAGAAAAAGAATAAATAAATTTGCAGTTGCAGAAATTATCTTTTCACTATGAGAAACAAAAATTCAACAAAATAGTTTAATTTTTAACCAAAGAAAACAAACTTTCTAAATAAAAGTTAAATTTTTGACTAAAGAAGATGTTTAAGTGAAGAAAAAAAAAACAAATTATACTACATTGTTTCAATTTATTTCCCTTCTCATGCTTTTTCTACAGGGGCAATATGCAACTAAATTTACATTTTTTGTAAAAAAATTCAATTACTTCTGTGAAAATAAAAGTAATTTGTTAGAAATTATTTTTTTTTTTGTAGAAGATTTATCTGTTTGATTAAAAATGTAACTATCTTGACGAAAATAAATTTTTTGTGGGAAAAGATTTATCTCTTTGGTTGAAAAAGTTACTAATATGTTTCAAAATTTTTTATTTTGTACAAGATCTAGATTTTTATTAAAAAGTCTAACTATTTTGTGAAAAACTTTTTTGTTTTCAACATTCATTTATTTGGTTCAAAATTTAACCAATTTGTTAAAAATAAATTTTCTTGTGATGAAATGCACCTTTTCATTTAAAAATTTTAATCTTCTGTTGAAAATTAATTTTTTTGGTGAAAAATTCATTTTTTTGTTTGAAAATTAAACTTATTTGTTGAAAATTAATTTTTTCAATGAAAGATTTATTTCTATTCACTTTGAAATTTAACTAACTTTTAAAAATTATTTTTTTGTTGAAAATTTAACTATTCTGCTGAAAATTCCTTTTTTTAGTAGAAGATTTATCTGTTTGGCTGTAAGTTTAACGAATTCCCTAAAACTTCATTTTTTAGTGCATAAAAGTTGGTTATTAATTTGAAGAGTTTGTTAAAAATTATTTTTTTATCATAAAATGCATCTCTTTATTAAAAAATTAACGATTTTGTTGAATATTAATTATCTTCAGTTGAACGTTGAATTATTTTGTGAAAAATCAAATTTTTTTTCATAAAATACATTTCTTAATTTAAAAATTCAGGCATTTCGTCCAAGATAAATTTTTTCGTTAAAACGATCATCTCTATGGCTGAAAATTTCACCAGTTAAACATAAATTTTTTGGCTATATAATCTACAACCTTGTTAAAAAATTTAATTATTTTGTTGAAAATTCCTTTTTTTGGGTAAAAGATTCATTGCTTTGGCTAAAAGCTTAACTAATTTGTTATAGATTAATTTTTTTTTGGTAAAAGTTCCATTCCTTTTGTTCAAAGTTCAAAGCTTGTTTATAACATTTATTTAGTAGAAAATTTATCTCTTTGGCTGACGGTTAAACTAATTGGTAAAAAATTTACTTTTTCGTATAAGATTAATTGATTTGGTTTAAAATTCAACTATTTTTTTAAGAATTAATTTTTTTGTTATAATATGCATCTCCTTATTAAAAAATTTATGTATTTTGTTGTAAATTTTTTTGTGAAGGATTTATCTCTTTAGTTAAAAGTTTAATAAGTTTTCATAAAATTATTATTTTTTCGTCATAAAATCTATGTGTTCATTAAGAATCTAACTGGAAGTTGAACTGATTTGTTAAAAATTTATTTTTTGTTATAAGGTTCATCCATTTATTTGAAAATTCAGCAATTTTGTTGTAAATTTTTTTTTTTTGTACAAAATTCCTTTCTAAGATTAAAAGTTAAACTAATTTCATAAAAATAATTTTTTTAGTGAAATATTCATTTTGTTTCAAAATTCAATTAGTTTGTTTAGTGTCGATTTTTTTGTTGCAAAATCCATCTCTTTCTTTTAAAATTTAAATATTTTTTTGAAAATTTAATTTTTTTGGTAGAAGCTTTATCTCTTTAGCTGAGAGGTTGAATAACTTGTTTAAATTAAATTTTTTGTCATATGATCCAAACGTTTATCAAAAATTAAACTATTTTTAGAGATTTTTTTTGTTGGAACATTCATCTCTTTGGTTGAAAGTTGACCTAATTTGTTGAAAATTAATTTTTTTGACATAAAGTCCGTCTCTTCATTTGAAAATTTAACTATTTTGTTAAAAATTAATTTTTTCCGGTAGAAAATTTATCTCTTTGGCTGACGTTCAAACTTATTGGTAAAAAATTCACTTTTTTTTATTAAATTAATTGCTTTGGTTTAAAATTCAACTATTTTTGTAAAAATCAATTTTTTTGTTATAAAATGCCTCTTTTTACTAGAAAATGTAACTATTTTTTTTAATTATTTTTTTTGGTAGAAGATTTATATCTTTGGTTTAAAATTTAAGTAATTTTTTAAAAATTATTACTTTTGGAAAAATTCATATATTTTTTTTAAAATTGAGTTTCTTTTTTAAAAATTTATTTGTTTTGTAGAAGATTCATCTATCAAAGAAAAGTTAAATTATTTCATTTAAAATAAAATTTTTTGTTATAAAATCTATCTCTTTATTTGAAAATTTAACTATTTTTAAAAATTGTATTTCTGTGGTAGAAGATGTATCCCTTAGGCCAAAAGGTGAACTAATTTGTTAAAAATTAATTTTTTTGGTCATACAATCCATTTCTTTTACGGAAATTCAACTATTTTGTTAAAAATTAATTTTTTGTAGAAAATTTGGCTGAAACTTAAATTAATTTTTTAAGAGGTAATTTTTGTGGTGAAAAATTTATTTCTTAGGTTCAAAATTTAATTAAATTGTCAAAAAAGAATTTGTCTTAAAAAATGCATTTTTTATTGGAAAATTTACATTTTTTGTAAAAAATTTATTTTCCTTTCTGATAGAAGATCTATCTCTTGAGCTGAACATTAAACTAATTGAAAAAAAAACATTTTTCTTGCAGAGGATCCACATCTTTTTTAATTTTTGTTAACAATTTTGATGAATATTCATTTTTTTATAGAAAATTTATTAAATAAGTTTAGAATTTAACCAATTCATATCTTTAGTTGAAAGTTAAACTAATTTGTTAGAAATTAATTTTTTTAGAGAAATCTTTATTTTTTTTGGTACAAGATTTTAACAATTTGATTAATGTTAATTTTTTCTTACAAAATCCATCTCTTTATTTCAAAATTTAACTATTTTTTTGAAAATTCATTTTTTGGTTGAAAAAAATTTTCTTTGGCTAAAAATTGAACTAATTTTTTGCACGTTTATTTTTCTAGTCGAAAATTCATTTCTCTATTTCAATATTTAAACATTTTGTTAATATTTTTTTGTGTCTGTTATGAAATGCATCTCTCTTTGGTAAATTTACCTATTTTTTTCAATTCATATTTTTTGATAGAAGATTCATCTATCTAGTTAAAAGTTGAATTATTTTGTGAAAAAAAAAATTTTTCATTATAAATTCCATCTCTTTATTTGAAAATTTAACTATTCAATTGAAAATTCTTTTTTCTGATAGGAAGTTTACGTCTTTGGTTCATAGTTAAACTATTTTTTTTTTAATTTATTTTTTTAGAAAAAGTTTTATTCCTTTGGCTCATAATTTTAACAATTTTTAATTGTTTTTTGTTATAAAATTAATCTCTCAAATGGAAAATTAAACTATATTGTTTAATTTTTTTTTGTAAAAGTTTCATCTTTTTATTAGAAAATTAAACTATTATGTTGAAAAAATTTTTTTTTCGTAGAAGATTTATCTCTTGGCTAAGAGGTAAGCAATTTTTTTTTTAATTTATGTTTTTGTCGTAAAATCTATCTCTCTGTTGAAAATTCAACTATTTCGCTAAAAATTTTGTTGTTAAAACATTTATCTCTTTGTTTGAGGGTTAAAGTAATTTGTTGAAAATTTATTTTTTGTGTGAAATGTCCCGATTTTCCTTGTCTTTAGCACATTAAATATGATAATTATAAATTTGATATTTTTTAAGATAAAAAAGAATAGTTCAAATAAACATTGTGGTAAATTTTTAATACTCTGTAGACTTAAGTTTGGAAAACTAAAGATTGTTTACATAAAATGAAGTTGATTTTCCACTGCGAAACATTTCAGGTTCTGATTTTCTCCATTCTTTTTTGATTATCGAGGCAAAATGTAAAAAAGTTTAGTTTTTTTTTGGAAAATCCATATTCTGAAAATATCTATTTCAAGGGAAAACTACTTTGGTATTTCAACTGCCATTTCTGCTAAGGTGCTGAAACGTGTTTCTTAATATATAAATCTTGATAAATAATATTATGATGATAACAATCACAATGCACTTTTTCAGCAATATTCTTGTTAAAAATATAAAAATCGTGAAAAGCAATTTAATATAATGTGCGACTTGACTATGTGTTCAATAAATTATTTAGGTAATTGTTAAAAAGTCGGACGTCAGATAGAAATTTTAGATTCTGGTCTATCCGAATTTTAAATTTTAATCCTGCAAAGATGTGATCTACTGTAGACAAACAGTAAATTATTCAGTTAACAGAATAAGATTTGAAAAATAGTGTTAAGGTGAAAAAATGTCAACGCTGCCAGTGATTTTTATTTTTGAGAATTTAATTTTAATCTTCACGATTATAAATATGTAATATAAGAGAAACATACATGCCACTTATTTTATAATTATTATAATTAATTAATGTACATAATATAGGTGTATTGTTTCTTGTAAGAAGTGTTTCAATGTTTTTATGGACAAATTACTATTTATACTTATCATATTATGAGTGAATAAATCGTCTGAAAAATTGTATTCATTTTAAATTATTTACATAATTATTATAGTTGAAAAAATTAATTTCCGCTAAATTATATTCATCGTTTTTAATAATATTTATAGCCATGAATAAAATTTGCCAAATATCCATGATTTTTTATTTTGTTGCCTAGGCGTTATAAAACCACCTGTCACTAAACTTAGAAGAAATTGAGTAGCGCATACCCGTAAAAAATGTATTCTTTATTGCAATCTACAGCGCAAGCGCAGTTTAGTTGTTTGTCCGAGTGTAGTAGAATTTTGCGTGGCGAGAGCGAACCAATCGCACGAATCTCTCTCTTAGCGTCATCGACGAAACGATCCTTGCTAGAAAACCCCCACTCGCCTGCTTTACAAGTGTTGCGCCGCCGCTGAGACAAAGCCCATAAAAGTATAGTCCGCGTGACCAAGAAGTCAGAGACCAGAAATCGATAGGACAGGAATTTAGATTATTCGACAACGATTAGGTATTGATTCTATGTTTGTGTTTGTCCATTTATTGTAATGTTCTTGTGATTGTCTAAAGTGTTTGTGTTTGTGACTG
>JAUELO010000179.1:2598903-2609161 GCA_032357855.1 Amphibolips quercusostensackenii | reverse complement strand
TCTGAACAGGTGCATCGATGCTGGAGTAGCTGGCTTCCGGTATGAACCTACCAAATTATGGAATATTATTTTTATTATGTACCGACGATAGTAACTAAATAGGTGGCAAGGGGGAAACAACTGTGATAATCTGGTGGACTGTTTGATTATTCGAACTGGTAATCGAGTGTAATCAAAATAATTTTGTGTATTCCAGTGATATCCACTTGTAATCCTCAGTAATTTAATTATAATCTAGAGTTATACCTTTATGATACAGGGTAATCTATTGGTAATCCAGTTTATCAAAACTAATTAAAGCAATATAAGTAAATAACTTGTAATCCGAGGTAATTCAACTAATCTAGTTGTAATCTGGGGTTGAAAATTGAACTATCTGATGAATCTTCTTTGTTGAAAATCAAACAATTTTTTCAAAAATTATCCGTTTTGTTTAAAAATTCAACTGTTTTGTTAAAAATTCGTCTCTCAGGTTAAGGATTTAACTATTTTTTTGGAAATATTTACTCTCATAATTTTTGTTATGCATTCGTCTTTTTTGGTTGGAAATTATTCTACTTTATAAAGAATTCAAAAATTTGGCTTACGAGTCATTTTTTTGATGAAGATTCTTCATTATAGTTTTTCGTTAATGGATTGATGGTTTTTAATCTGGATAATCTAAGCAAAAATGTTTTAAATTTTTAGCTAAAAATTCATCTTTCTCGGTAAAACATTAATCGTTTCAGTGGAAAATTCGACTTTTCCGTTAAATCTTTACCTATATTGTTAAGCATTAATTTAAAGTAATACTAAGCAATTGAAACTTATTTTTGGTAATTTAGAATATTTTCGCACATATTAGGTAATCCAGGGTAATCCGATGAAATTTAGAGTAATTTACATCCGTTGGACCGCATTTCCAACAGATGCTGTTATTCTACTATAAAAGATGAATTTGTGATCTGAAAGAAGGAATTTATCAAAAACGTTAAAATTTCTGACTTAAACAAAATAATTAAATCATTAACAAAGAAGATCAATTTTTTACCAAAGGTTCAATTTTCAACAAAATAAACGAATATACAACCAAATAGTTGAATTTTGAATTAAAAGTGATAAGCTTTAAACCAGAATAGGTATAGTTTAATTTTTAGCTTAAAAAATACTTTTCGTCAAAAAAAACTTTATGGAATAGTAAAACGTAGTGAAATCCTTAAACAAAGTATGTATTTTCTACATAATACATACATTTTTTATAAATAATTGAATTTTAAACTAAAAATATGAATTTCCCTTAAAAAAGTTTATTTTAAACCAAAAAGTTTCAATAGTGGATCGTCCATAACTATGTTATCATTTTGAGGGGCAGGGGTCACGTCAAAAAATGTTGTGCTGGAAATTTGTTTTTGTTTTCGTAGAAACATTATTTCTTTAATCAAAAATTCATCTTTTTTGGTTAAAATTTATCCCTTCGGGTCAAAAATTTACCTATTTTGTTAAAAATTCGTATTTTTTTATTGAATTAAACTGTTTTTAATTTCTATTAAAATCTTTGATTGTTAAAATATCATTAATTACACTTATCGTTAAAAATTTACCTTTTTTGTCTGAAAAATGAACCACTTAGCTGAAAGCTTTTACAACTTTGTTACTAATCAATTTATTTTTGAGAAAGATCGATTATTTTAGTTGAAAATTCATATTTAGAGTTGAAAATTAAACTTGTCTTTTGTCACTGAAAATGTACCTATTCCTTTTTTTGGTGATAATTTTTCATTTTTAATTAAAAATTCATGTTTTTTCTATATTTAAGATCTGACTAGACCTTAATATTATGGTTAAATCTTCTTATTTTCGAGCGAAAAACTCAATTACATTGTAGCAAATACGTGTTTTTGTTTGAAAATTCATCTCTTTTTGTAAAAGTTCATCTTTTTGGTTCAAAATTTAACTATTTTAATAAAAAATTCAACTGTTTGGTTAAAAAATAAACTGTTAATTTAGAAAAGTAACTACTTTGTAAAAAATTAGCTTTCTTGTTGAAAATTCACAGTATCGGTTGGGAAATACAACTCTTTTGTACAAAATTTATGTATTTTGTTAAAAATGTATTTTTTTGGGATGTAAAAAATTATTCTTTTTTTTTTTAATTTATTTTCATGGCCGTGGATTCAACTATTTTGTAAACAATTCGTCTTTTTGGTGAAATCAGTTTGGTAAAAAAAACATATACTTGGTTTTCATTATTATTTTTTGATTGTTGAATATTAACATTTTAAAGTGAAAATGTAACAATTTCATTCAAAGTTTAAAGCTTGTATTTTTTTGTTGTTCAGAATTACACTATTTGGAAGAAGATTTATTAGTTCTGATCAAAAATTATTTTCTTGTTGAAAATTCACCTTTGTAGGTAGAAAAGCCGATTACTTGGTTAAAAATTAAAATATTTATTTGGAAAATTAACTACTTGGTTGGAAACTAAATTTTTGTAGAAAATTCATGATTTCGGGTAAAAAATTCTACTGTTTTGTGCATAATTCATTTATTTAGTTGATAAATTTGTCTTTTTGGGTAAATTATTAATCTTTTTCTCTAAAAATCCATCTTTTTGGTCGTAGATTCAACTATATTTTGTTCAAAATTCGTGTTTTTTGGTTTACTTTAAGTGTTAGAAAATTCGCTTTTTTCTCAATTATTATTTTTTTTTTTTTAATAAAACTATTACAGTTTTTGTTTTAAACTCATCTTTTTTACATAGAAATTCGATTCTTTGGTTGAAAGTTCATATCTCCTAATTAAAAATTACTTTCTAGTTAAAACTTCATCCTTGTAGATTTTAAATTCAGTTATTTTGTTGGGTTGTCTTTTTTTGTCCATAATCCAATTGTTTTTCAAAAATTTGTTCTTTTGGATAAAACATTCGTCCTTTATGGCAGAAAAGTCTTTTTTTGTTTGTTTGAAAATTGATCTTTCTTTTTTTTCTGACTTAAAATTTGAATCTTGTTTTGTTGAAATACAAAATCTTTCGTTGAAAATTAATTTTTTTAAACTGAACTATACTTGGTTAAAAATTGAACTGTTTTGTTAAATTTTTTATCATTTTGTTAAAAACGCAACTATTGTTTCAAGTTTATTCTTCAATTGCTGTGTAGAAAATTCGTATTTTTTGCTTCAAAATTCATCTTGTTTAGTAAAAATTTTTTCTTTTTTATTTAAAAACAGAACTTTTTTTTATTAACCTTCTAATCAAAAATTTAATTATTTCGTTTAAAATGTGTCTTTTTTGTTAAAGTGAACTGTTTTAAATTAAAATTCAATTATTTTTTTCTTAAATTATCAACTATGTGTTATATTTTTTGTTTAGAATTTAACAATCTTTTTTATTAGAGATTTAACTAATTTATTAGAATTTAAACTTCTTTGTTGATAATTAATTATTTTTTATTGTACTTATTAAAAATTCAAACTATTTTGTTAAACAGTCACATTTTTTTGAAAATTTAGCTGCTTTGGTAATACCTCCTCTCTTTGGTCTGAAAATTGAATCTTTTCGTATATTAGTACTTGTTTTTGTGTAGTTAAAAATAAACTGCTTGTGATTGAAGTTATTTTTAATTTTTTCGAAATTGTGAAGAATTGGTTGATAATTTGTCTTTGCAGGTTGTATATCAACCATTTTGTTGAAAATTTGTTGCTCTTGCTTGAAAATTCAACTATTTGATTAGAAATTTGTCCCTTGCTTTGAAAAAGTGAATTATCTTGTTGATGATTCATATTTTTGACTTTGTAAGTCAAATTTTTTCTGGGGTATTTCACTTTTCAATTTTAAAACTTGACTGTTTTGTCAAAAATTTATCTTTCTTTGTTGAAAATTAATCTTTTTTGTTTGAAAATTCAACTATTTTGCTAAAAATGCAATATATTTCGCCTTGAAACCTAAATTTAATATGGTACCTATACATTATGTTTGTATGTTTTGTTTTTCATTTGAGGCGCCTATAAAAGAAAATTAAAAACAAAATTACAAACATAATTTTGACTCTATAGGGGGTGAGGGAGGTGACATTTGTACTTACGACTTCACAATAAAGGGCACAAGCATTGTTTGACGATAGGTTACGAAGAAGGGAAAGAGCAAAAAAATCTTCAAAACAGAGTTACTAAGTTTTTAAACGACCCCTATGTAAAAGTTTCCTGATCTAGTATCAATAACACTAATATGATAAAAATTATGATTACAGAATAGATGCTGCTAAACACATGTACCCAGAAGATTTGGAAGTTATCTACGGGCGACTAAAGGATTTAAACACTGAATATGGTTATCCTCCATACAGTCGTGCTTTTATTTATCAAGATGTTATTGATCCTAGTGAAGAAGCTGTATCAAAATTCGAATACAATAAGATTGGAGCAGTGACTGATACTTCTTTTAGTGAAATATTGAGTATGATGTTTAGAAATCAAAAGGATTTGAAGGATTTGAGTGACTGGGGCCAGAGTAATTCTTGGGGATTGTTGCCATCTGCAGATGCAGTAGTAATGATTGATAACCATGATAACCAAAGAACTAAAGCAGAAACTATTTTAAGCTACAAGTTTTCTAAACAATACGCGGTATGATCTGAATATTATCATTACTTTCATCACCTTCATGATAGAAATTTAATCCATCTTTTGTTATAGATGGCAGTAGCCTTTATGCTCGCCCATCCTTACGGATATCCTCGCGTAATGAGTTCGTTTGCCTTCAACGAGTTTAATCAGGGCCCACCAGCTGATGGAGATGGCAACATCATCTCGCCAGTAATCAATTCTCAGGGCTCATGCAACGACGGTTGGGTGTGCGAACATCGTTGGCGTCTGATTCAACACATGGTCTTTTTCCGCAACGTAGTCAAGGACAGCCATCTCACAAAATGGTGGACCAATGGCAAGGATCAGATTGCATTTTCCCGGTGCAATCTTGGCTTTATTGTAATTAATAATTCAAATCAGGATATGAAGGCAAACCTTGAAACTGATCTGCCTCCTGGTCGGTACTGCGACATAATGTCTGGTAATCTGCAATCCGGAACTTGTACAGGAAGGACTATCGATATTGATCAAAACGGTTTTGTCTTTATTGAGATTCCCTCGAACTGCCCAGTTGGTGTAATCGCTGTTCATGTTGGGGTAAAAAACTTAAATATCACAGTGTCAAAATGAAAAGATTCCATCGCAGAGAGACATCTTAAGAGCATCCAATTTGTATTGTGGCTATCAGCGCCCTCAAAACAGTTGCACATTTTCTTTAGTTTCTCTGAGATGTCACTTTTTCACTTGACACGTTCATATTAGATTCAAATCTGTTATTAACTAATTAAAAAACTGAAATTGATTTTTTGCAGGCAATGATGTAATGTCTTCTTATGCGCCCAATGGATGATGAGATTGAAGGAAGATATGTGATAAAGCAGATATATTGGATTTGATTTGATTTGATTTGTGTGCCCTTTGTTAATTATTTGTTATCAATAATGCGTTTAAATGAAAATAGAATTGCTAATTTTACTGAGAAAAATTAGACTTTAATAGATTTTTAAGTCCTTATTTTATTTAGGCTTATATAATTACAAAGAAAAATTGTCGAGAAATAGGGTGGTGCCGTGGAGGAAACAACTTTAGAAATCCGGCTTAGAAAAATAGATTACTCCGTGTTACCTAAGATTGCACTCTGAATTCTATAGTATTACTCTTAAAGACATCAAATTATGTTAGATTACTCCATCTAAACTATAGAATCACGCGATGTTTTATGTAACAATAATTATTTTATAACGAAATTATTCAATTCTTAAAAAGATATAAGCTTGCAAAATAAATACTTAAATTTTTATTCAGAAAAATTAATTACAATGTTTTTTTTCACGAATAAGACTAAAATTACGCGTACTTCAAAAAAATGAATAATCTCCGATTTGTAGCTCTTTTTTAAGTAAAAAAGTTTTGACTATTATTGTTTTTGTAGCTTGGGTCATTTGTCCAAAAAATTGATTTTTTCTATTCAAAATGTACTTTTTACAAATAAATCTAAAACTACGCTTCCTATTAAAGAATCATTGATAAAAAAATATGGAGATCCTTTTTGGGTGCACAATTTTAATTTTTTAATATTTTTCTTGTACATTCTATGGTTTAACCACAAAATGGAATTTTCTATTTTCATTATTTTTTGTGCGATCAAAATATTAATTTTTGATTTTTCAGGTAAATTCAAAAAGTTGTTATGATGATCTAAACATTCCACTGTAAATGATAAAAAGGTGAAAATTGTTTATAACAATTAAAAATAATAATAAAATATTAGAAAAGAACAATAACAATGTAAGAAAAAATGTTCTATATTGAAAGAAATGTAAATCGGATAGGAACAATGAAAATTTCCTATAATTATCATTAATAGTATATTTAAATAAATTTTTCATTTCTGATAATTTATAAATGTTCGTCAAAATGTTGTAAATTTTAAATAATAGTCTACGAGCTGGAAAAGAAGTGAGAAAGTTCTATTACATACTACCTATTTTCCAGCTCGAAAAATTTCCAATAATTGACATTACAAAATCGATTCTGGCATGAATAAAAATAAATGTTACAAAAACTTTCAAAAAATTAATATTTTAAGTAAAATATGACTATGAAAATAAAAAAAATGATTAATTCAAAGAAAATAAGAAAAATATGTAAATTTAATGCAGAGAAATGATAAAATGCCACACCAAAATCTGCCTTTTCTACTGTGTCAGAGTAATTTTTTCAGTAGAAAAAGCAGATTTTGGTAAGACGAAGCGATGGTTTTAAGACTACAATTAATAAGACTAAAGAACATATACCATGGAAATTGTCTTGAAGAATTAAAATAAAAATGTCGTCTTACCAACATCCATCTTTTCTACTGCAAGGTTGGTATCTTGAAGTAGAGACAGCTGATTTTGGTATGGCATACATTTATTATTTCTCTAAATGAAATTCTAAGAGTTTTCCTGATTATCTTCAAAGTAATTATCTGAATTTTTATTTCTGCAGCCATATTTCAGTTAGAATCTTAATTTTTTCAAAGTTCCTTTCAGATTTATTTTTATCATTCTGAGAACCAATTACATTTATAATTTATTAACAAAACAAAATGTATTAAGCATGACTGCCCTATTTTAAAAATGTATTATGCAAATTTTTGTATTTTAACATTTTGAATTTGGCAAATACTTTGATTAAAAATCTCAAATTCTCAAAATGATAGTCGCTGCCGAAAACAAATTTTCAAAATTTCATACTGGAAATTCATGGTCCATTCACGCATAGTTAGTTAACATTTTTAATCAAAACTTTTTTATTCTAATTCACCATCTCATCATCCTTGAAGTAAAGTCTTATTTTTAAATTTAAACTGATTACATTTTTATCACAATCCGCAGCCTAGCCTGTTACAATTTGTGGTTAGGGTCACTGCGAGATTGTCATATGACTTTTCCTTCACTTTCATAATTTTTTATGAATGAGTTTGTAATTTTCTAAAAAAAACACACCTAAAATCACATTTTTTTTGTTAACATAATTGTTTTTTTGTTTTTCAAATAAAATTTCTGGACGAAACAATACAAGAAAAAATGTTTTATATCATATTAAAAAAAAATATGAATCGATCAAAGATTTTATCTATTTTAAATATTATCAAATTTAAATTATTTTGATAAATTTTACTAATTGTTAATCAATTTGAATAGTTAACAGTTTATTAACTTGAAATGCCAGAATCGTGAAGAATGACAGTAATTAACATTGAAATCACAATATGTTAAATAAATTTTGTTTCATTAATAAATTATAAATGTCCATAACATTTGTACAAAATTTAAAAATTTTAATTTTTCGAGATAGAAAAGTGAAAAAGTCAGTTCTGTCTCACCTTGCCCCTTTTTCAGCTTTGTACATTTTTTATACAAAAATTTGTATTTTTCTGAAAAAACACAAAACAATTTTTAAAAATATTGCTATTTACATTTCTTTTTTGATTTTCCAAATCGAATCAAACTTTTTTATATTAAAAATGGTAGCTTTGTCGCCGAAAAGGGAAGGTGGATGTTCTGTTACACCCTACCCCATTTTCAATAATTTTATATATTACAAGCGTGAAAGTTTAACATAATAATTACAGTTTTTCAGCAGACACTTCATGAAACTGTATATATTAAACTTTAAGGGGGTTGATTTAAGACTTTTCAAAAGTAATAAAATCAATAATTGTGTAGTTTTCTCAAAAAATACGAAAATGATAAAAAAAATTCATACAATTTTTTTAAACAAATTTCAAAACGAAAAAATATAATAAGAATTATATTATATTGAGAGAAATGGTAATCGATCAAAGGTGACTACTGAAAAATTCTAAAAAACAAAATTCACAAATAATAAAATTCCTAAAATTATAAATTTAACAAAATATAAAAATCTCGAGAAGAAGCAGACCCAAATAATAAAATTCCCAAAACATTTATCATATTACTGAAATGAAAAATTAACGTGTAATGAAATTTCCGGAACTATAAAATTGCCAAAATATAAAATTCACGAAATGGAAAATTACCATATAATAAAATTCCCCAAAATTTTATAATATTACCAAATTTCAAAGTCGCATTAAAAATAAATCAAAAAAGATGTGCGTTTTGAACAAAAAAAATTTTTTTTTTTGTTATTCTTTGAAAATACTGTGTACATTCTTAAACAAAATTTTGTGCCCAGATATACTTTTTAATTATATTGAAAAATTCCACTAATTAATATTTAATTTTGATATTTCACAGTTTACATATTTAAAATATAAGAATGGTAATGTATTTACATTTTTTATAGTAAACATTAAAATTTTAATGTGTTACATACATTATGTTTCATTAATAAATTATTAATGTTTATCAAATTTCGAAAATAATTCAACTAAAATTTTTAAGCTAGAAAAGGTAAAGCAGCAGTTTTGTCACGACCTACACGTTTTGCAGCTTAATGAATTTAAAAAATACTGAAAAAGGGAAAGTTCTGTAACGCCCTACTTTCTTTCCAGCTTTATACATTCTTTCACTAAATCGTTTGCATTTTTCTAGAGAAACATAATAATGATCAATTTTTCTTTTAAACCTTAGAATGGAACAATCTTCGGAGAAATGCATTAAATTCAAAAAATCTAAATCGATAAAAGATTTCATTAAAATAAGTTTTGAAAATCTCAAGCCTAATATGTAATCCTGGTAGAAATATCTTTTGAGTATTACCTAGTGGTTTTTGAGAAACATTCATCTTTACGGGTTCTAACGTCATTTGCGCGAGCCAAACCTTAACGTTATAATATTTGTCTCGTGCTCTGCTGTCCCAGGAGCATAGAAAGCTGGAATGTTTTGTGTAACCAGATTACGATCCAAGGAGAATTCCTGGTTTTTTTTTAAATCACCACAGATAAACCATTTATGTAGCTTGTAATCTATTTTGTCAAATAAGAGTTTTATGACATCATAGCACTCTTTTATATTTTTGGCATGAGCAACGGGTAATGATGGATATTCGTTTTCCTTGTGCAAGAGAACAGCTTTTAAATTGTATTTGTTCGAATCAATGAATAGACGCCAAATCTCTGGTTAATATTCATGCCCAATGGCCTATTTAAGTCCATTTACGTCGTTGCAATAGATAAGACTATCTTAGCTAGAAAAAAATGGAGTTAAATCTTTCTCTTGATTTCGATAATGAGAGACCTTTACATCCATTTCAAGCAAATTTTTTTTCTTGAGTCTAGAGCCCAAAATTTTAGCCTCATTTTTGGATAAATTCAGATCTCTTATTAAATTATTTAATTCTTTTTGATCAAACAATTGTGGCAAGTTTCTGGTCGGATCATGTTCCATAGTTTGATTTTCATAAGAATAATTGATTTCTTCTGCTTTCCGTTTTGTGGAATTAACCGGGAAATACTCTTTACGGTCAGACGTAGCTTTTGTCACAGAAGAAATATTAGGGTAAATTATAGAGTCCTTGCATCCTGATGAGTAGCCATTAACGTTTGTCTCCAACATTTTCTTCCATTTTCAGCCTCAATCTGAAAAAAATCTCCAAACCTTCTTGCATTGTAGAAGACATTTGTTGTCTCTATTTTTCTTGAACAAAAACACAGCAAATGTAGCAGAAGCAATCTGAGTGATTTTTGCTACTACGCTCTATTTTTTAATTGTCGCAGAATGAGTGT
>JAUELO010000179.1:2564189-2578654 GCA_032357855.1 Amphibolips quercusostensackenii | reverse complement strand
GGAAACGGAAGAGCGTCGGAATTTACTTGGACGTTACAGATAAAATAAGCCAGCGGCAGTAGAAAAAACCGTAGATCCGACATTGCACAACACTGATGGAAATTTTTGTGGAAATTATTATTTATTATGGATTATTGTGATAAATTCAAACTTTGCTACATCACGATTTGCTAAAGATCAACTTCGATTTGATTTTAAAATTGTATTTTTATCACTTTCGCGGAGCAACGATAGTTGAGGGTCTAAAGCTCGTAATGTCAAATCACCTTGATATAAAGTACCTCTACTCAAGAGTAGAGTGAAAAATTCATAATTTTATCCATTTCATCCATTTTATCTAATCTTATCAGAGATTTTAGCAAATGCGATATATCAAAATGAGGGTGTCTTCTAAGTGCGTTGTTCCATTCTTGATTTCTCGTGAAGATGCCTGTACTGATCCATTGTCAATTCTATCGAGATATAGCTATTACTGTAATGATAACTATTATTATTATTATTGAGATACAAGAATTCAACCAATGGGCAAAGAGATCATCGAGATAAAAATAAATCCCGTCTGCTTTATTGTCTTATCGTTAAATAGCTTCGATAAAACGGATTGAAGGCTGTATATTGATTTGTCAGACGAAAATTAGTTTATTAAAAGAAAAATATTATTCCAGATCCGAAAATATTTAACTTTTTGGACTACATGCCTTTCTGTGCACCCTGCCACTTATAAAAGGAAGACCAAAAAAAAAACACATTTTTTCAACTTCATCGGTAAGCATACAGGTTGAAATATTTTTTAAACACAGGGAATAATAATAATAATAATGATAATAATAATGAATAATGATCAACTTGAAATATTATTTATGCAGTTATATTTCAAATTTAAATTATAACAATTAATTTTCAATTATTTTGCACCAAAACGGCTAATTTTTTTGACGAAAAAATCAAATTTTTAGACCATAAATAAAGTTTTAACTAATACAAACAACAAGAAGCAAACATAATTTTTGTTTTATAAAAGTTAAATTTAAGGCCCATGTTTTTCGTACTTGTTTTCAGTTTGCTCAACATTCTATGCAAGTCTTAGATTACTCTGCCATAACCACCTTATCATCTGCGAACGCTAGCCCACGCATCCTCACTGTCCCGAGATCGACACCTGCCTCGTCAAAGAAGGCCATCCTCAGACACTTTTCCATGTGCATAATTAATTTTTAAAAAATGTTAGGTATTGTTTTAAGCATGAATTTCACATAATACTACTAGTTTGCATTTGCCTTTAGCATGTTCCAGACACAATGCGAGGGGTTCGTGGGGAGGAGGGTAAAGTAAAAGTTATTAGATAAAAATTATTCTTTGAAGTTCCTTAAAAGGTGATCAAACTTGACTTTATAAAAAATTAATAACAAGTACTACTATTTTATAAATAATAATTAGGAAAATGAAAAGCTTAAAAGAAGAAGAAAAAAGGTTTGTTAGAATTATATTACCATAATGCTTGCACGTTTAGACAAACTGTGCGATACTCGTTCTTGTAAGCATAACCTATAAAAGCATGCAGCTGATAATACCAAAAGTGTGAATTAAATTTTCTCATTATAATAATTTAATTCCAACATACATTTGTTTCTTTATTAAATATTCTAATCTTCCTAAATACTTAACTAATCTTATGGATCTCACGACATAGACGTACGAAAGAACTCTTCTAAAACGCCGGACTTTGCACGTTGGGGTCTGGCTAGCGGGAGGTTTGATGGCGCATGGATGTATGTGCATACGTTTTCATGAATTTTCATCTACATTTAATTGAATATTATTCCAATTCTGTGGATGAACAAAATTTGCACCAGAAAAGTGGTTGAAAAGTGATTGAATTTTCAAAATATTTCTAACAGTGTGGATGAGGCTTAAAGGGACTTTTCACATGCTTGTCCGGCTAGGACCTTTGAAAAATTATTCACTCTCATAATTATTATAATACCATTATATTATTATACATGTAAAAATAACATAATACATCCATTATCTATTATCTTTTATATACACATACATACACTCACGCACGTACATGTTCAAGTATGTACAAACATTTTTATTATTTTTTAGTGATAGATTGCGTGAGTGCGACAAATATTATCTTTACATAGCTTTTTTCGCCTGTAACAGATCACATGAATTTTGGAAGGATCATCCATGTCATATATGGTGGCTATTTATTACATAGATCTGTATGGCAATGCAGTGAATCTTTTGCATAAATCTGTGCGAAATACGTGCAGTAGGTACGAAAACATTATGGTCCAAATGCAATTGTTGTTTTTCATGGATATCTACCCGGGTAAAAATATTTGGTCTTGGTTTTGACTTGGGTGAAGACTAATCCAAGACTTTCAAGTTATAATTTTTGTCTACCTTGTAAGAAAGTACCATACCAATTTTGATGTCTTAGAGAAAAGTTATTTGTTTTTGAAAGTACCTGAGTGATTTATAACTTGAAGGCCAGCCAAAGGGTTCCCATTTTCTAAGGCCTCCAAGGGTCATCACTAATCCCCTTTAAACTTTACAGAATGCTTAAATTATTAATCCTAATGGTATTTATTTTTCGAGTATTAATATGTTTGTTTATCCTCAATAATTATTTTCTTTGGATGGCAAATCTAAAAATGTTGTCCATTTTCTCCTATCTCCAACAGTTCACTAGATACTTGTAGAAACGGAGAGCTTTAATCTTTTTATGAAGATTTTTATATGCCTGTAGTTGTTGAGACCGACCGGATATGACCCATCTAAAAATGGCAGGTCCTGTCGGTAGTAATATGACTAATACATAAATCATCCTTCCGTGTCCCAAGACAAGTCCACCTGGTCTTGTCTTGGCACAGCTACAGCAATAAATGTAAAATAAGTCTGTATGTCTCTAATGTCTAGCTTGTGAGGCAGAACCAGATATCATGGTCTTGAAAACATATTGAAGACATCCAAGACAAACTCAAGACCAATATTTTTACCCGGGTACCTGATGCAATCAGAAAGATCACAAAGAGAGCTAAAAGATAACGTCGCTCAACAAAACATAATTGTGCAGACATTCATTTTAAAGAGTTGATAGTGGCAACTGTCACAAAAAAAAAATTTCTGTCCAACAAAAGAAATAAAAGTCTGTTAGGTCTCAATGCTTAAATAGAAGTTCGAGGATTCTGAATTTGTAGTGAAGCAAAAGCTGCGAAAGATGTAAAAGCATTGATCGTCAATACAGCGATCTGTATGTCTCAATCATTTGACTCGGTATTCATTGTAGGTGAAGACGTAGATACTTTAGTTTTCATATGTTAGCAGAAGAGCATTCAAATATTTTCTTCAAAAAAACCAAGCAAAGAGATAACTTATGGAAAAATATACTTTTCTAAAATTTTTCAGTTTGTTGAAGATATAGCAGAAAACATACACTTCTTACACGCATTCAGTGGCAGTGGCAGAACCTGAGCAATATACGGTAAAGGAAAAGTGAAGTTCATAAACACACTGCAAAGTAAACGGATCTTTTCTAGAGAATGACATGCTGGGCTCTCTTTACTGTCTTCATTTGCGACAAAAATTTAGAGAAATGAAAATAGCAGCGAAGTAAGCACGGACTTACTCCATTTACAACCAAAACAGATCTTGCTACAAAGGAATTGTTCAGGTTTTTTTTCTGTAAGTGCAAAATAGGATGCAGTATGAAATGTAGCTATAAGAAGGCAGGTTTCCAGTGCTTCATCATCTGCTCGTTCTGCAATGTGAACACTTGCAAAAGCGTTTTAAAAATCCTAGCAGACTGTGATGATGAGGAGGAAAATGAAGAGAAACTTGGAGCAACCGACATGCTGAAAAAAATTATTAGTCAATATAGAAGAACAAGAAAAGGAGAAGAAAGAATGAAAAAGAAGCTGAGGAGAAAAAGGGTGATCCCGAAAAAAATTCTGCTTACCTTCAAGAAGAAATTAATTAAACTGGCTCATCCAGGCCTTCAAAAAGAAACCTACCAGGCCCATCCAGGTGCTCTAAAAGAATTAATCCAAAACTTCAAACACTAGATACAACTGAATATCTTTCGCTGCTTTTCTGAAAGAAAAAGCTTGTGCATTAGGCCTACCGGAGATACCACGTTTAAAAAAACGCTTAACTTACTCTACCTCAAAGCTGATGTGGAAACGAGTAATGTAGATATTCCATACATATCGGTAAGTTCATACATACTTCCGCATGCACTTGTGTGAGTATGCAAATGTATATATAATATGATAAATTATTAATATATTATGTTAATAATACATATATAATGATATAATAGTAATATAATAAAGACAAATTTCTTAATATAAATTGTTTAAGCAATTACCAAAAAGCATGTATTTCTAATTAATGGTAATGAAACATATATTTTTTTCACATTTTATTCAAAATCTAATAATTTCGATATGCTGAACATTGCCAATTTTAAACAATTACTTTTTTTCATTAATTTATTCATAACAAAAAATAATTGTTTTTAATTATTCTTACCAACTGAATATTATGTCCATATAGTTGTTACACTGTCTTAAGATCTTCTTTGATTAATCTGAATGTTTTAAAAGAAATAGACCTTGGGAAAAGTTAACAAAAATTTCAACTTTGTTGTTAAATAAAAAAATGTTGATCAATCAAATAATCTAATAACGCGAATCTTTTTAAAATTTGAAAGGCTTTTATATAAAAACAAACGCTTAAATCGGATAAATGAAGTAGGCTGAAAATTGATTTGTCCACGGGTACTTTCTTGCCCCACTGTGTGCCAGGACATCCTGAGGATATACCAGGGATATGCTTTTGTTGTAAGGGTATGTTCGATTTCAACTTTTTGATAAAGCTAAGTTCGTTTTCTGATTTTTTATTTATAAAGTTTTTCAGTTTGAATGCGTAATTTTGACTCTTTCACTTCAAAAATTTTGAATTTCATATCTTCATTTTTAGTCGTAAGTTTTTAATTTATTGAATTTTAAAATGCTACTTAAAAGACTTGAACAATGAAAATTTAGCAGATTTTACAATTTTGAATTTTTCATAGAAAACGTTTTAAGTTAATCAACTTGAAATTTATAGGGTAAAATTTGTCTAGCGTACTGGCCTAAAAATTTGTTGTTGATTTCCTTGAAATTCCCTTAAAATTTTAATTCGAGCACGTTTTAAAATTAATCATAACTTCTGCTAAAGTTGATCAAATTGACTTTAATAAAAGTGTTTTTGAAACGTTTTGAAATTCCTAAAATGTTTTTATTTCTTCTCTTTAAAATATATATCTTTTGTTGAAAATTCCTCTTTTTTGTGAAAAAAAATCTTCATAGTTGAAAATTCATCTGTTTGTTTCAAAATTCATTGTTTTCTACTCAGAATGTAGCTGTAACATTTCTTATTAAATATTGATCTTCTTTTCATCGAAAATCCAAGAATGTGGTTAAAAATTAATTTATTTCTTAAAAATATGAATACTTTTTCAAAAATTTATTTTTTTGACTACAGATTTATCCTGTTAATTGAAAACCTATATCTTTAGTTGAAAAAAGTTTTTTTGTTCAGAAATTTATCTTTGTTACTAAAAAGGATACTATTCCGTTTCTGGTTAATAAATAATCATTTTTAGTAAAAATTGAACAATTTACTCAAGTTTCTGGTATTTTGTTGAAAATTATATTATTTTTTGGTTTATATTAATCTTTTTTACTTGGAATTTCATATCTTTTGCTGAAGATTCCTCTTCTTTTTCTTTTTTTCAATATTTTGAGTTAAATTGTAACTGCTTCATGTTTAGTTGAAAATTATATTTCTTACTTAAAAAATCAATAACTTGGTTGAAAATTCAACCCTTTTGGTTAGAAATTAAACTTCATGGTTGAAAATTCATTAAGTTGATTGAAAATACAATTATACTTTTTTAATTACTTATTTTGGTTCAAAATGAATTTTTTAAATAAAGATTTAATTATTTTACTTTTGTTTGAAAATTTATCTTTTTCAGATAAAATTGATGTATTTTATTTAGCATTGGTTCTTTTTAGTAGAAAATAAATGCTCCGAGTTTAAATATTTTAAAAAGTTCAAATATTCGGCTAAAAATTCATTTTTTTGGTTAAAGATTTATCATTTTTATCTCAAATTCATTCCTTTAGTTAAAAATTTAACTATTTTGTTAAAACTATTTTATTTTTTCTGTTGAAAATTAATTTCTTTTTCAAACATTTAACCACTCCGTTTCTTTGCGTTTAAAGATTCATCTTTGCGGTGGTAAAAACAGCACTTTGGTAAACAATAAATTTATTTCGTTGAAGATGCAACGTTCCTAAATATGAAAACCTTTAGACCTATTTAGAGATTATTTTTTCTCTTAAGACAAATGTAATTATCAATAACTTTTATTTACTGATAGATAGTTTTCAATAATTAGTATTGCAAATCAAAATTAAAATTTGGCTAATCAAATAAAAATTTTTTAAAATATATTAAAGATTTCGTGTGTCAAATCAGAATTTTAAGTCTTTTCAAAAATTACCTGCTTCAAGCGAAAATTGTATTTATTTTTGAAAATTCCTTATATTGTATCAAAGTATAATTTTTTTTTTAATTTCCTGTCGTTAATCAGAATTATAATTTTTCTCGACAATTTCCTCTCGAAAGTGAGGATAACGATTTTTTTAACATGACATGTTTCAGATCTGAATTACAATTTTTGTTCGAGAATTTTATTTTGCAAATCAAAATCATAGTTCCTCTAGAAAAACCACTATTTGCAAAGAAAATAGTAATTCTTTTTGAAAATTCGTTGTTTCAGATCTAATTTATAACTTTTTCTTTAAATCTACTGTCCCAAATCCAAATTATCATCTTTTCTTAGAGAAATCCCTTCCTTCAGATCTGAATTACAAATTTTTTTTAATTTTTTTTTTACCCCTGCATCATAATTCTTTTAAAAAATTAATTTCATCGAGCATAATTAAAATAATAAAAGAAAATTAAAGCAACATTTATTTTCCAACGTTTGCTAGAAATCCTATGAAATATTTGGAAAACGTACAAACCTTTTCAAATTAAAGTAAATCATTATAAATACCTCAAACATACATTGAATTATACTTATTCGTTGGGTTTCTAAAAAAGAGTTAATCCCTAGAAATTTTAGAATTCGCTGAAAATTCCTAAACATTAATAAAAATTCTATAATCTTGTGAAATTTTTTCAAATACGTTAAATTTTCCTGCAATCCTAGAAAACTTATCAAAATTTTATGGCATGCATGGGCATTCCTAATAGTGTATTACATCATTTAGTGGATCAGTGTGATAAAAATTTTTATCCGCTCTTCTTCAAATTATGTACAGAAGTAAACCTTGAAATAACTAAACCTTAGTTAAACAAAAATCTTATTTGATAGAAAACAATGAATGCTACAAAATATCGTATTATTACAAACTGTACACTCGTTTGAAATTAAACATCTAAAGGATTATTTAATTTTAATTAATCTGATTAATCGCAAAAAATGACATTAAAAATAAGCAAATTAAATTTTTAGAAGAAGACACAAAGTACAATAAAATGTTTAATAACAAAATTATTTTTAAATTAAATCTGGAAGTTTTCTTTTAATCTTTTTTTTCACGAGACACGTGATGAGAAAGTGTTTGTTAATTCAAATATTTGAAATGTAGTTTTAAATTTTAATCGAGTTTATAAAAAAATATCTTCCATGAAAAATATAATATCAAAAATAAACAATTTTTCACCAAAATAGCTGAATTCTAAACCAAAAAAAAATTATAATTTTTACTTATTTGACTTTTAACTAAACAAGATTACATTTCTTGCAAAAGAGACAATAGTTAAATTTTTAACACAAAATATGAAAAATAATTTTTTAACAAAGTAGTTGAATCCTCGACCAAGAAAGATTAATTCTCAACCAGTTGCACTTTTAACAAAGAAGACAAATTCTCAACAAAGAAGTGGAATTTATAACTGTAATAAATAAATTTTCAAATCAAAAGCCGAATTTTCAACCAAACCGTTAAATTTTCAAACAAAAAAGATTTGCTAGTCAAAAAAGAAAAAAATTCACAAAAAAATAAAATTTTGTCAGATAATATATTCTGAAAACAAAATAAGAATTTGGAACCAATATTTCTTTTTTAAATTTATTTGTTTATTTGTTTTTAAGGTTATAAAAAAGTGATTTTGGTGAGATTCTCGAAAAAATTCAAAAAGATTTTTTTAAATTTCAGATATGAAGATAAAGTATAATTTTTAATTTCACAGAACTTTGCAAAATTCAAGGATAAATTCAAATCATTTAAAAAGATATTTAGGACTTTCATAAGTTAAAAAAATAAATATCTTTTAAACTGAATGAAATTATTTCTAGAGTTTTTTTAAATCCTTGAAAATTATAAATTGCCCTTTAATTATCCACATTTTCTGACATTTTTATCAATTATTTAATTTCTTCTAAAAACTTCAAAAATTTTATTAAAAAATTAATTCTTCAAACAAAAAAATTTAATTGCTAATTTTCCCAAAGATGCTCTTGAAATTTTCGGAAAAAAATGCCTTTAAATCTTTCAGATTCTGTTTTGACAATTTTGAGCATCTTTTGAAATGTTTTAGAGTCCTTTTTAATATTCCTTCAAAAATAATTTTTCAAAATAAAAAATCAGTTGAAATTTTCGCATTAATTTTTTGAAATATTTTTTATTATCGCAAAACCTTTTAAATGCTCAAGAAGCTTCAAAATTTTAATTGACATATATTAAAAAATGTGATTTTTAAACATTTTCAAAATCCTTGAGGTCCTAAATTGAATTTAAATCGTTTCAAAACTTCTAAATATGTTTATAACTTATAAGAATCTTTTTAAAGTGTAATTTTTCAATCTTGCTAGTTAGAAAATTTTGTTCTCAAATGTAAATATCCTAAAATCTTTCTAATATTCTCTGATCTTTTTAAATACCTTAAAATATTCCTGATACTCTTTAAATTTTGAAAATTTCACAAAATCTCTTTATTCCTGCTGAAAAATTCTTTGAAATACATTAAAGTATATTAAAATCCCAGGAATTTACACAAAATCTAATAATATGGCCTTAAAATCCTCTAAAATATTTGAAATTCTATGAAATCCTTCAAAATTTATAAAAATGCATTAAAATACCTTATTAAGAGCCTTTAAAATCCTTTTTATTTATTGAAATCCACAAAACGGTAATCCTATAGAGTTTCTTAGAAATTCTTTGAAATATTTAAAAATTTTCTGAAATACCTTTAAATATTCTGAAGCCTCTTGCAACTTTATGAATTCTGTATAAATCCTACTAAATATTCTGAAATTCAAGAAAATTCCCTAAAACCGTAAAAATTTTTTGAAATTTTGTGACATTTCCTAAAATATTTTTCAATCTTTTTAAGTCTTTTAATCTATATAAGTCATATAGCAATCTTTTGACTTTTTGCGAATCTGTTGAAATCATTGAAAATATCCTAAAACCTTTTCAATCTTGTAAAATCCTCTTTAATCACTATGAAGTTAAAGGAATTTTCTGCAATTTTTTTGCAATTGCGGCTTGGGACGAGCTGATAGAAAGTGCAATATATTACTTTAATTAGTTTTACTGTTATTTTCAAGAAGTTTGTATAAAGGGCGTTGCCCGTAAAATAATTAATAAATGAATAATTAAAAATTTTAGTCCACTAAAAAAAGTTAAATAAGATAATTATAACTATATAATTAATACTTATAGCCTCGAAAAACAGATTTTTAATTTTTATTTTAATTTAAAAAATATAGTAAATGACCTATATTAAAATGTTAACAATAAATATCAAGAAATTATTATTATTTGATAAGAGCATACTTCCTAGTTTTGCAAATCATTATTTTCATTATTCGAAACAAAATAATGCTTTCTAGAAAAAAAGTTTACAATACGAAGAACATCAAAAATGTATTTAAAACCCGTTTAAAAACTGCGTCACGCTATTTTTGAAACATTCTCCAAACAGAATATTTTTAAAGATATGATTACTCCCAGCTTCTCCTAAAACCAAATTTTTCTTAAAAAAGTAAATAGTTTAACTTTTTACCAAGCAGATAATTTTTCGAAAAACAAGGGTAATAGATAATAGAAGAGTCAAGTTTTGAACAAAATAATTTAATCTTCATACAATAAAATAAATGCTTTATAAAATAGTTCAAATTTTAATTAAGTAGTTAAATTTCCAACCAAAACAGATTAATTCTCAATGACAAATTTTATAGCAGACTTTTCAATAAATATTAAAAAATTTTCAACGGAATATGGTTTGATTTTTTGCTATTGGGTTCTATTAATTTAGTTTGCATATGACCTTCACAAACATTTGTAGATAGCGGATTCTAAAATAAATAAGGATATATACAATTGATAGCTTTCTACTTATTTTCCTTGAAATTTTTCTAAGTATTCTAAGATTATAATGCGCTACTAACCTTTTCAATGTTTTATAACTACTTTATTGTCTGAGGGTCAACGCGTCATTGGAAGAACTATTTATATGGTGAATAATACATTTTTGGATTTTAGACGCTTAAGTTTAGAAAAGTAGTTTAAACTAATTCCAGGCTTTTATGAAGAATATTCCCTGCAATAATGTCGTATCTGTCAATTATTTTAATTGTACTTTATATCAAGATAAATTTTAATCAAAATGAATAAATGGCATCCATTAACTTTTTATGTTTCCAAACAAATCGCTGCCATTTTGTTAATTTTAAACTTTTTTCTTTTCGACGGATTTCGGAAGAAGCCAGTGAAAATTACCAGCATCCGATTAAAAAGTTGGAATATCTAAATCTTAAAAAAGAAATTAATTTTAAAAAAAGTGTTTTAATACTTTTGATTGCTTCTCTTTTAATGTAAATCGTAGAGATGTGCAAGATCCGAAACCGGACCGATATTTTCAGGATCGGGTCCATCAGTTTGCACAGAAAAAAATGGATGGTCAAAGCTAGAGGGTCATAATTTAGAGAGCAAGTCCGTTCTTCTAGATGGTCTTATGAACTGGTCAGTATTTTCGCGACATAGAGAGACTCTTATTAAATGGCCAGTCTGACTGCTAAAAGAAATCAATACTCGCTTTCAGGAATAACCTAGGTATTTTTTTTGGGAAGATCAATACGATCCTCTTATGTTCACTTATTTCGCCTATCCACGGAAGAGCTGGTGACCCGTTGCGAAGAGCCAACCTGATTAGTTACTTTCAGCGTTTTAATTTTAAATGATTAAATGTATAAGTCAAATATTTACAACAAATAATATTTGTAAAGCGCATAAAATTATGTCGTTTGAAACTGTAAACGTGTCAAGAATTTCATCATTCGTTGACGGTGCAAAAAATAACTAGATGCGTAATATTGGTTTCTATATTCACCGCAGTGTTTAAAATCTTACAATTCAGTGCAGTACAGTGATGCCGCGCAGTGTCGTTAGCCTTTCGTGCTCCAGATATTTTTTTCCAGAATCTGTTTTTGCATTTCAAATTATGTCTCATGCACCTCGCTATCCACGAAGAAAAAAATTGCTTTCAGAATGTATGTATTTCATATACATTTCTAGGTTTCGTAGGTTCCACTTCATTTTATAATTTCCAGTCTCTTATAAGAAAGAGGCTGGAGTAAGTAGGAAAAGCACAACAAATATAAAAAACGTAGGATAATTAAATCGACCCCCTTAGGTGGCCAAAGCGACTGTCCGAAAAAATAAAGTCGACGATCTGAGATAATCAAATCGACCCTTTAGATGAGCGATCTGACACTTTAGAATAATCGTTTTTGGCCTCTGTGATGATTAGTGCGACCCTTAATGACGTTTAAGTCGACCGTTTAAGATGATCAAATCGACACTGAGATAATCGATTTGAACCTCTTGTTTTAACCTTCTAGAGATAATCGCTTTAGCCATCGTCAAGGTCTGGCCTATAGTTGACCCTCCAATAAAGTCGGTCTGCACATATGGATAGCCAGATGAGCCTTTTATTTTTCTCCGTATGTATAGAAGACCCGATCCGGAACAAAAAATACCCCATTAGGGCGGATCTGCAATCACTATTTATAACACTGCCCGAACGTGGTCAAATTTATTTGAAAATATGTGGAGTCATGTGGTAGCGCATTTCCGGCTGGGCAGTAGACATGTACTTTGCGGTTGCGCACTAGATTCGTGTTGCACTTCTGGATACGCAGTAAACTTATCTCACATTTTTTTTGCAATTAAACTAAGTTACACCTTTAGATGCGCAAGAGACTTATGTGACACTTGTACTGGACTTATGTTGCATTTCCGGCTGCGCATTAGACTTCTGCAGCATCTTTAGTTGCGCACTAAAGCTAGGTTGCACTTCCGGCCACCTAGGAGACTTTTGTAGCATCCTTTGTTGTGCAGTAGTGTTATGGCCTACACTCGGTTGCTCAGTAAAATTTTGTGACATGTTTGGTTGTTTTCACGGATACACAGTAGGGTTCTATGACATTCTTAGTCGTGCGGTGATGTTATTTTATGCTCACGGATGCACTGTATGCTTATGTGGCATTTGCAGTTGCGTATTAGTTATGTCGAAGTTAGTGCTGGACCTTTGATTAATCTGTCAAATAAAGCTGCACAGTAATGTTACATGGCAGTTATGGATGCGCTAAAGCGTTATATTGCATGAAATGTTGCGCAGTAGAATTTTATAACAAATAATGCTGCGCGATATACGTATCTTGTATTCAGAACTTTAGATTAGTTAAGGCTGCGCAGAAGAGTGATATAATATTCAACACTACAAAGTAGAGTTATATAACAACTATGTATGCCCAGTATAGATACATAAAAACTGAGGCTTCGCAGAAAAGTTCTCTGGTGGTTGAGACTACTCAGTTGAATTCTGATGATTTCGAATTACGCGCTTAAGTTTTGTTTTCACGAATTTTAATTATTATTTAATTTTTTAATAAGCTTATTTTATAACTAGAAATTATGTATACTTAGAGGACTATTATCTCTAAATTTAAATCAGATATAACTCTGAATAATTTCAATTAGTGGCTCCATTCTAGCTATGAATCAGTTATTTTTTACTGATGAATCAGTAAAACTTACTAATTTATCAGTGAAAATAACCGATCGATAGCTGGAATTAAGCCACTAATTGAAATTAGTAAAAATTCTAATTAATTTAAATTCAGGAAATTGTTATTCAAGAATTCAGAAATAAGATAAGAAGCACATTTAAAATAAATTTTATTTATTTTTTCACAAATTAATTGCGAGCAAAGTTAACAGCGTAGCCATTTCTGCTTTCCGTTTTTTTTTTATTGTTAATCTGTGAATCGCTATTTGTGAATTAAATACATTGCTTCGTTTTAAATCAAATAAGGAATATATTATCTTATTGTCTTTCAGGTCACTATTGTACACTGCAAATATAACACGAGGATATTTAATTTTTTTGTTTGTAAAACTGAACCGTGGCATTACAAACACTTGTCTATAAATTTTATTTATTAATTTTTACTAATTAACAGTGAAATATCTATCACTAATTTGCAATAAACTTTTACTAAAGTTAATCGGTGAATTCTGATTTCAACTTAATGATTTCAGTGACAATTGAAGTGCTAATCAGTGATATTTTACCATTAATCAATAAAAATACTAACTGATTTGACATAAGGGCTTATTGACAGCTGTAAGAAGCCAGTGAAATATCTAATTTAATTTAGACCGTAAATTACTTTTAACAAATAATGCACACAAAATTTATAATTGTTCAAGACAAATAAAATTTGTAATACATTAGTTGAAACAACAAATTTTTTATTCAAGCTTGTAAGTTTTAATGACTAAAAAATCCCGAATTCGAAATCGTCGTTGCACGAAAAAGTAGCATATTGGAATCTTTAAAAAGTAAAATTAATATAAAATCAACAGATAAGCAGCTTAGTTACCCGCACTCGAACAAGATATTGAAAAACTTTTTTGTTTGCCTAGGTTTTGAATTTTCTTGATGTTTAATTTTTTGTCCCGAAAAGAAAAATTTTCGACGATTCATAGCATGGAGAAATTTTTGTTTTTAGAAAAATAAGGTTTAAGTTTCTAGGTTTGAAGTCAGTTTGCGAAAGATTATCATAATTCTTAAGGAGTCTTCAAAGAATCATTTCCGATAAATTGCTTTAAATTTTGTCCGCCCCCGCTACCACTCGTTACAAACAAGCATAATTAAATTAATAATCTTTATTTAATTATCCCCTTTTGTCACAACGTAGCGAAATTATTGCTTCTTGTTGAGCGAGGTAGGGGGTTGGTTTTCGCCTCTATTCATTCAAGGGCGTCCGCTACTGTCCAGAGCAATGATAAAATAAATTTAAATATATATATATA
>JAUELO010000179.1:2551276-2561741 GCA_032357855.1 Amphibolips quercusostensackenii | reverse complement strand
AAGAACAATCTTGACAGACCAAGGTCAAAATTTGTTGTCAGAACTTATCCAACAATTTAAGGAAGCTCTCCAAATAAACGTACTAAAACAACAGCTTTTCACCCCCAAGTGAATGGAAAAATTAAACGAATGCACTCAACTCTAACGAAACTAATAAAAACAACATTCTCAGAAAACTTGATAGAATAGGACGAAAACATCAAATACGTCAAATTTGTAATGAACACCGTGAAGAATGAAACAACAGGATTTTCACCCTACGAAATCACTTTCGGGCGAGATTCCAACATTCCATCAACAATGCCAAACTCCCTTACCCTAACACTACAGGAAGTCATTAAAAAATGGAGGAAAAAGCATGACGAAAAAATAGAAAAAGTTAGGCAAGAAATAGAATTAGAAATGGAAAAAACAAAGAAAAGGTTGGATGAACAAATAGTAAGGAAACATCCTTTGTACAAAAACGGACAATATATAAAACTGATTAAACAATCAAAAACAAGTAAATTCAATTAAAGTTGGAAAGACCCTCTCAAAATTATAAAATTATTAGATAATAATAATTTAATTATACAAGTAGGAAACAAAAGTAGTCAAATCCACATAGATAGCGCTATGCTATGAAAACTGAATATTGATTATAGAAATTAACTTAACATCTATAGAGGAACGCGTGACCAACATTAGCAAAACTATAAGCCTCATTAAGACGGCTTGTAATAGAAACTGCACACTCCTATTTGAAATCCAATTAGTGAAATCGAGATCAAATCGACTACTTGCTAAAGACAACATTTTTTTTAATTACTAGGAAAACAACGAACTGAAAGAGGATTAGTGAACTTTGTAGGAGATATCTCAGAAACCCTATTCGGAACTTTATCTAACTCTGATCTTACAAATATTAATCATAAATTTGATAAGATATATAAGGATAACAAAGCCCCAGCCAATGTATTAACAAATCATACGAAAATTATGCAAATGATCCTCGATTCATCCTCAATAAATCACGAGCTCAATGAAGCCCAGAAAAATAAAAATAAAAAACTAGCCAGAAGCATCAACACTCGACTAAACAAAGCAACGAAGGACAGCTATGTAGATTCTGAACTAGTAATGACAGCTATAATGATTGACGAAACCACCGAAGACGTGGACACGGCCATGATCGCCATATCAGACGGTAAACACGGTATTTCACATCCCCAAATTCTTACCCCAAGGTTATTAAAGAAAACCATTCAAAAATTTGAACACATACACCGAACCTGTTATCACTTCAATGATGCTGAGAAAAATCAGCAACCCCTATTAAAGATCAACGAAATCAAGTTAGCAATAATAAAAGGATTATTCACATATATAGTGCAAAAACCTGTACTGGAAAAGAAAGAAGGATCCCTACAATATATCATTCCAATCCCGGAAAAAATCCATAACATCCATATGTCAATTATCCCTAACTACGACTACGTATTCAAATATAGAGACTCATACGTACGCACAGACACCCTTATTATTCAAAAATGTAAACAAATAGACAACTATAAAATCTGTAAGTGAAATCAACTAAACATTAAGTTAATAGATTCTAAAACTTGCAAATCTAATCTTTATAAGAGATACTCAGACTCAGTCCGGACTACTAACAACTATGCCTTAATAAATATGTCAGACCCTCCATGTAACTTTCGACTTCAAGGAAAGATTAGTAAAATAAGAGAAAAAGTGGGACGTTTGTGCCAATTTTAAAAGGGCAATCGGTCTCAGAGACTGACTTGCCTTGCAAAGGAAATCCTTCGCTCACATAACATCAGTTCAAGAACATCTACAAACCTGGATAAAGTAATTGACTTTCTTTAACAGATCTCATGGTCAGTGACTAAAAATCCATAAGCTTAGCAAAGTCACATGTAAAGTTCAGACTAATTTTTTTTTTTACCTAGGCTAGAGGCAAATTGTAAAGTCTAAGGGATATTATGAGGTCGGATATAAATTCAGCGGCTTGAAATTCATAAGGTAAGCCTTGTCACATGTAACGTTCAGGCCACTTTTTTTTGTTTATCCATAGGCAAGGGGAATAATTGTGGGTCTACGGGGAAATTCCGAGACTAGATTAAGATTCAGCGTCTCAAAATCTATAAGGTTATCCTAGTCACATGTAAAGTTCGGACCGCTTTGTTTTCGTCTCCAGGCAAGGGAAAAATTGTAGGCCTGTGCTATCAAATGACGTTTCCCTCAATACCCCACGATTAATTACTTGAGGTCCTTAAGACATTAGATCTGTTTTCGCGTCATACGATTTCTGGATCACGCTATGCTCACATGGTGCACAATGGTTAAATATTTTGGTCGTGGGGTGATGAGAGGCACCCGGTCCTTGCATATCAAACGAGGAATCTTCCAAAGTAATTCATTTAGCGCATTATGGTTCTGTTCGACATTGAACCCACTAAGTTGGACACTCAACAACACCTCATGTACATGGATGACATAAAGCTTTATGCAAGCTAAGATTAGAAACTGAACAGCCTACTTAACTTTTTGCTACAGTTCTCCTATGACATCAGAATGTCTCTGGGCTTAGGCAAATGCAAAATATTGCATTTGTGCCGTCGAGAGGTAATTGCTCCACTGATACTGGACTACCGTGCACTGCTTTAGGCGATGACTAATGTAGAATGGTACAGGTACCTTGACATATTGCAAGCGAGGGGTCCGCCTTATTCAGCAGTTAAAACGGTACTTGAGATTGCTTTTTCGGGTCGCCTTAGGGACCGTTCATAAACTACGTTACCAATTTAGGGGAGGGAGGAGGTCAAGCAAAACACTACGCTTGGTAACGGCATGGGGGGGAGGGGTTCACGTAAAAGTAACGTAGTCAAAAAATTTCGTATTCTCCCGTCGGCATTGCAGCGCCCGCCGCGACATATCGACAGTGACTCTAGTGAGAGAATGAGGAATTACTTTTGTAAACAAGTTTGGTAGGAGAGGAAAAGAAAGCGGCGAGCAACCTTTCAGTTGACAAGTCGACACGTGCCGCCGCGAAACAAACGAATGCGCCCATTCAGTCGGCGTTAGTATAAACCTCGTCATAAACAGAAAGATCACATTAGTAGCGTTCAATACGTGCCGCATTTATCAATGTCCAATTCTTACGAACGATTATACGCTGCTTTTCAAAAACGTTACAATGACACTTGTGAAAAGAAGAAAATACAAGAAAAGTGCAACGTGTTCTGGCGTGCGCTGAAAAATACACATAAGAATCCCGTTGATTTAGACAAAGCTGCCGAAGAGAAAATACATAAACTTCTAGAAGAAGCAACTAGGACGTCCGCTACATTCCTCAATTTTTTCGTTAAGGTAAATAAACATCCGGTAATTTTAATTTTCATGCAGTATATATTCAGTTGTTGACGTAAAAATCGCTTGTTGGTTGAAGATAGTTTGAATAATTTTTGACGTTTTTTCGTTTACACACTGGTAATAAATCGAGTGATGTAGTTCTAGCAGTAGTTAGTATGTTTTTTTTCTCTCTTTTCATTAGGCTGAAAAGAATACTAAGAATGCTGCCTCTCCATGTACTGATCAAGGTGTGGGTTCAGTTTCTGTCTCAACTTCTCCTGTGCTTTCTGACAGAATAGTTAGAGGAAGTGGTATGGCTGATATAATAATTTTTTGTTCACAAATTTTATGTTAATACGTAGATTGATTTATCGAGAATGAAATTATTAAAGCTTTTGTTCTTTTAGAAAAATTAATTTTTGATTCTTAATATATGCACGTTACTCTAAAAAGTCGCTTTTCTTAGTTAATTTTTAAACAATAATATTAAAAACTGTATAATTGAAAGCAACGAATATTGAAGCTCGTTTATTATTCAGGTAGTCATAAACCACCTTCTCCTCTGGATATTGATGATAAGAATTCGAAGAAGGTTGAAGAGAATATTTCAACGTCGTACCCGAAACCACGACAAGAAGTTTTGGAAAAAGAAATTAAAGTTAAGGAGACTGAACTGAATTGTTTGATTACAAAACGAGATGTTGGACTCACGAGTGATATAAACGAAGAAAAGAATATTAAACAAGTAAGACGTGATTTGGAAAGAGCAAAGAAACTATTGAGAGACAAGAAGAAAAGAGCAGATTGGCAGAAATCTTATAGAATTAAACAGCGCCAAAGCATTCATGACCTACTACGAGAAAATCCAGAAGCTAGCAAATCTATCAAAGTAAGAGATGAAGGAGGGCGCCCACGTTTAGAAGAAGACCAAAGTGGTTTGTTAAAAGCAATTTGTGATATAGCTATGCATTCAGGATCGGCAGACGATCGGCGTCGCTCTGAGGCGATTCGAGCATGTAAAACTTTAGATCATTTATATGATGAGCTTCAGACAATGGGATTTAAATTATCTAAATCCGCGTTGTATCTTCGCTTCCTCCCTCGATCCTCTGCATCTACGGAAGGAAAGCGACACGTCGTTACGGTTCCTGTGAAATTATGCAGAGCTCAATCTGATTACCACAAAGAGCATGCTGATCAATATTTTTGCAAGGCTACAATAAACGCACTGGAGGAAGTCGCTTCGATTCTCGGACCAGGCCAAGTTAGTTGAATCAATAATATCTATATTGGAGCGACAATAATACTTTTTTACACAACATTCGAAAATAATTTGTTCTATCATGTTGCTTTAATAATATTATTATTCGAAGTGCATTTTTTTATTCTGTTTTTCTTTCACAGGTATGGATAATTTCGCAGGACGATAAAGCCAAAATTCCTTTAGGAATGACTGCTGCTAAAGCGCAAGCTCCCATCCTAATGCACCTTGAATATAAAATAAGATTGGCTGATCATGATTGGATGGTTGCTAGTCGCCATAAATTGACACCCTCGGTTTACACTGTTATAACTATAAAAGAGAATTGTATGGGTAAAAAAGAAGCGGTAACACATTCAGGCCCTACGTACGTTGCGATACGAAGTGGGAAACATAGTAGTTCGACCGCATCTACTCATGCTAAAGATCTTGAAAGATTAATGGAACTCGAGGATTTCAAAAAAATGATAAAACAAAATGATGGTCGTGTAAAACCTGTGCTGATGCTTTCTGTAGATGGAGGGCCAGATGAAAATCCTCGTTATCGGAAAGTTATCTTACATGCAATTAGTACTTTCAAGAAACATGACCTAGATGCTGTATTTATTTTCACAAACGCTCCAGGGAGATCTGCGTATAACAGAGTGGAAAGGAGAATGGCACCGATGAGTAGAGAGATGTCAGGTGTAGTTCTTCCACACGATCATTTTGGCAGTCATCTCGACGCAAGTGGCAAAACAATAGATGACGAATTAGAACTAAAAAATTTCCAGTATGCTGGTGAAGTTGCTGCTGATATTTTGTCTAAAGTATGCATAGACAAATTTAACGTCACTGCTGAATATATATCAAGTATGGAGGAAGTTCCTGATCCAGTTTCATGTACAGACCATAATTGGTATGCTAATCATGTCAGGGAAAGCCAGTACTTTTTACAGGTAAAATTTAAATTTATAAAATCGCATAAACGAATATTAATGTATACTTAAAAAAATGTATTTCATACGTTTGCTCAATTACCCATTGATTAATTTTGATTTGATTTTAGATCGTTAAATGTGACGATAAAAATTGCTGTTTGCCAATGCGGAGTAAATTGAACCACATTATTTATCAAAGATTTTTGCCAGGACCATACCCACTTGATCAGCAATCATTAGAAGTGCCATCTCCATCAGACTGCAAAAAGCCTACAATATTCCCATCTTTTCTTTTGAGACAAACTTTAACTGTGAGGCCTGCATACTCAAAACTGAAAGAGATTCCATACGACTTGTACTGCCCTTCCCTTCAAGAAGAAATCGATAAGAGAGTATGTTCTTATTGTGGCCTTTATTTTGCTTCAAAAGTATCTATGGACTGTCACAGGTAAATTTTCAATGTTCACGTTAATACTCTTCACTCATATTTTAGATTTCAAGTCATAAATTTATCGCAATTACAGGAAAAACATGCATAGCAATCAGTCTGCTAGTTGTAGTGTTTCAAGGGTGAGACCTTTACAGGTTTTGAGACAAAGGCCAGGGGAATTATTATGCAAACTCTCAAATACTGATACAGAGTGGATTGATATCGAATCAATAGAAGAGATGGAATCATTACAGTTACCTGAAAAAAAAGTGGATCTATGCCCCATTATAACCGATGTCAGTTCTTGGATGGCTGAGGGAGCTCCATTCACAGAGGATAAATAGTCTTTATAATTTTGTAGCAAAATAGATTTAAATATATCTTAACTTATCTAATTATATACTGATTTTTCGAATGTTATTTTTAATGCAGGTATATATAATATTTATATATAAAATATTATACTCTAAAACAATGATAGGCTACGTTACTTTTAGGGGGGGGGGGGGTCAAACAGAAACTACGAATGTCAAAGGAAGGGGGGGCAGGGGTAAAAAATCACTGAAAAATGGTAACGTAGTTTATGAGCGGTCCCTTACTTGGATTCTAGTATCCGGACTCAGTGCGAAGAACATGACAAAGGCAATTACCACCTACGCCATCCCTCTTCTAACATACTTCTTTGGTCTAAACACCTGGTCCATGACTGACCTCGAAAGGCTTAACAAAATCATATGCGTGAACACGTCTGAGCACCGAACGCACCATGAAAGGACAGCTATAGAGAGAATAGTACTGCCATGCAAGCTTGGAGGTAGAGGGATCTTGGATGTTCGTCGATTGTGTGACTCCCAGGTTACGCAATTGCGGGAATATTTCCAAAACAGAACTAGCATCTCACTCTATGACCACATCTGTAGAGTTGGCCTGTATACCCCCTTAAAACTTGCAGCTGCTGATTTCCAGAACTTTGGACATCTCAACGTTGAGCAGCTAGCTGCTCAATGGCGAGGTAAATAGATGCACAAGCAACACCCTTAAACGTTAGACCTTCCTTGCGTGAATAGTGATGTTTCAAACCTCTGGTTAAGACGAGGAGAACTCTTTCCGGAGACGAAGAGATTTGTCTTTGCCATCCAGGACAGGGTAATTATGACAAGGAAGTACCAAAAACATCCTCAATATGACGGCAGTGATTAACAGATGCCGCCTTTGCGGGGATACCAATGAAACATCGAGTACATCATTGATGGCTGCATGACGCTTGCCTCGCAAGAATATACGCGCAGACATAATGATGCTGCTTGGATAATTCACCAAAAAATTGACCTGAACACTGGCTTACTAGAGAGTGTTGAGCCTTATTACAAATATAGCCTAGTTAAAGTACTAGAAAACCAACACCATCTCCTTTACTGGGACAGGACTATCCTGACTGACCATCTAGTAAGACACAATCGTCCAGATGTCCTTTGGTTAGATAAACGTGCTCAACACGTGAGAATAATAGACACAAGCGTTTCCCTTAACACCAATATTAGGCTCCGATATACTGAAAAGTTTCAGAAAATTCAAAACTGAAGCAGGAGATCCTGACCGTGTGGAGGGTGAACAAAGTCACCATCCACACGGTCGTAATCTTCTCTACTAAGAACGTTCATGCGAGATGTGCGCAAATGTTGGAAGAGGTGAAAGCTTGAAATTTGCTGCATTTAATTCAGAAGGCAGTATTGCTAAACACGTGCCGCATTGTCCAGAGTTTTCTGGGCGTAAGCAATGATAGCGGCTTAAGTCCCCTTCTGTAACCATCTCGCGTACACGGCAGATGACTAATGAGCACATTATATATATATATTTTATTTATTTATTTTTTTATTTTTGACTTTCAATTTTTGAACTTTTTCTGTATTCTGTGCATGTGTATGTCCGTGTGCGTGTGTGAATTTGTGTTTTTGTCCTCGCCGTCCGACATAAAACTAATATTTTGAATCATTGGTCTCAGTCGTTGGTTTTGGAACTAGCGTTAGTAAAAAAGATGGATCCCTATAAATGGGCTTTCTAGTATGAATGTTAGATCACTATAAGGCTCTTCAGGATAAATGTTTGGATCCCTATAAACGGGGTCTCCACGATGAATGTTGGAACCCTATAGACGGTCTCTCCAGTCTGTATACTCGTGAATTATGACGAATGCGCAAGCAGAATATAGAGTTCTGAAACAACGACTGACACCAACGAATCTGCTAATCACTTGCCGCGTTTCGCAACCGTGCTTAATAGCGAAATGCCGGGTAATGAGTACCTGTGGATAGATGGTAGGCCCATTTAAATAATAATTACATAAATAATTAAAACGAATAATTAAAACAATAATTACGTTACCGGAATTCGCAGGCAACCTATACAACTAAGATTCATAAGTACAGCGAGCTAAGGCATAAAGTAAAGACAATATGGAGCAATGTGAATATGCATCCATTCATCCTATTGTGATTTTGGCTACAGGCAATGTGCACGCAAGATGCACTGAACATCTTGAACATTCAGGAGTCAGTAGGGTACTAGCAGCAGCTCAGAAAGCTTTTTTACTAAAGACCAGTCACATTGTAAGAAACTTTCTAGAACATCAGAAAGCAAGCGACAAAGAAACCTAGGGACTGGCAGATGGTAGCTCTAAGAAAGCATCCAGAAATGACTGTTGTCAACTTTAACGCTCGCGGACACTGTTTAAGGACAGCAGCAGTGATTAGCAAATTCCGAACCACACCAAGCTCCCAATTGTGTACCTGCAACATCATCACAATAGATTTCAAACATCGTGTTCAATTAATTTATAACATCCTCATTTGATTAGGAACTGGACATAGTAACTGATGATAAAAAACCAAGTTCTAAACAAAACCCGAGAACATGTTAGAAATAATAATTACATCTGGGCTGCAGGAACTGCAGAGAACTAGGAAAATCATCAGAGTCATCTGCAGCTTTTGCAGCCCAGCTGCAGTTACTGTGAACTCACAAGATCACGTGCACGCCATGTTTGCGATCTGCTAACTGTGTACATGTATTCTGTGTCAACACGGCCTGATGCTGAAAATACAATGTGTCCTTTAAAGGACCTGCAGCGCGGCTGCAGTTACTGTGCGCTCACAAGATAACATACACGCTATGTTTGCGATCTTCTGACCATGTGCATGCATTGTGTGTCAACACCTGATGCTGAAATGCTGCAGCATTCAAATCAATATCAGACTCACGTCTCAGTCAATCTGCGATCAATCATCTCAATTAGTTAACCATCATTCAATCTGATCAAATCGATGAAACTCCGGAATATTTTGAATGACAATCTGCAATCACTTAATCATTCAATCCGATCCAAATCCAATCATCTAATCAATAGTATCCAATCACTCAGTCAAAATCATTAATCCTGACTTCTTGATCTCGTGAACTGTACTTTTATAGGCTTCGCTTCAGCAGCGGCGCACTACTCACGACGCAGGCGAGTGGGGGTTCACTAGCGAGGATCGTTTCGTCGATGATGCTGAGAGGGGGATTCACGCGATTGGTTCGCTCTCGCCTCGTAACAGTCTAGGAGTATCGAACTAACAGCTATTTCGCGCTTGCACTGTAGGTTGAAATAAAGCTTTTAAGTTTTTTACGGGTATGTGCGACTCATTTTCTTTTCAGTCCAATAACAGTTGGGGTTATAACGCCCAGGTGACGAAAGAATCATAAATGTTTGACATATATTATTCCTGATTATAAATATTATTTATAACCATGAATATAATTTAGCGGGCATTAAGATGAATTTCAAATCAAGAAGTGAATAGTTAAATTTTTAGTTAGAAAAATTAATTTCGAACCAAAAAAGAAACGAATTTATAACGGAATATTGAAACTTCCAACCACACACAAAACAACTTAAAATATTAAAGTGATTTTCAACTTTATTAACTTATTATTTAACATGCTTGATTGTAGAACTTTTTAGTCAAAAATTCATTTTCTATAAGATGCACCATTTTAGTTGAAAAATCATTTTTTTGGTTGAAAATTAACCTTTTTTTCTAGGTCAAAATTCAACTATTTAGTCGAAAATTGATCTCCTTTAGTTGAAAATTCTACTTATTATTTATCTATTATATTCTATTTCTTTTTTTCAAATTTAAAATGTATGTACTTTAATGAAATTTTTTTTGTGGTAGAAAATTAATCATCTTGATTAAAAAATCATCTTTTTGGTTGAAAAATCAACTATTTTGTTAAATTTCGTACGCTTTTATTGAAAACTCATTTTTATTTTTTAAGATTCATCAAATCATTTTAGTTAAATTTCATTTATTTGGTTTAAAATCTAATTATTTTGTTCGAAAATACGTTTTTTGAGTTGAATTGAACTGCTTTTTTATCAACTAAATCTTTTTTTGGTTGAAGATTTATCATTTCAGAAGAAAATTCAACTATTTGCTTGTATATTAAACTTTTTGTTGAACA
>JAUELO010000179.1:2513186-2533437 GCA_032357855.1 Amphibolips quercusostensackenii | reverse complement strand
TCTTCCGGGACAAGCCCGTTTTCAACCCCTAAGATAATTAAAAATCGAGAATAATCCTAAAAATGCCCTAACTTCCAGACCTAAAATTTTATTCTTTAGAATGGTCCCACTTGATGTCCAAAGATGACTGAAAAAGTTTCAACCTCCTATCTGTTCCGGAACACCCCCATTTTCAACCCCTAGGATAATGAAAAAAGGAAAAAAAATTCCCAAAAATGCCCTCTTTTCTTGACCTAAAAACGATTTTATGGTTTGGAATGGTTTCATTTGATGCCCAAAGATGCCCAAAAAAGTTTCAATTCCCTTTTTATTCCGGAAAAACCTCGTTTTCAACCTCTAAGATAATAAAAAATCGAAAAAAATAAAAATCCAAAAAATGCTCTAAGTTCCAGACAAAAAATTTTATGGTTTATAATGGTTCCATTTGATGTACAAAGATGCCCAAAAAAGTTTCTCTTTCCTATCTCTTCCGGAACACCCTCATTTTCAACCCTTTAGAAAATGAAAAATCGAAAAAAAAATCTAAAAAATGACTTAAAAATTTTATTCTTTAGAATGGTCCCACTTGGTGTCCAAAGATGCCTGCAAAAGTTTCGATCCCCTATTTATTCCGGAACACCCCCGTTTTCAACCTCTAAGATGATGAAAAATCGAAAAAAATTCCAAAAAATGCCATAACTTCCAGACATAAAATTTGATGTCATATAATGGTCCCATTTACTTTCTGAAATTAGCCCAACGGAATTAGTGCAGAATGGAATAATTAAATATTTACTCAATGAATAAAATTTAAAAAAGAATTTAAATAAAAGTAACGAGTTTTAAACCAAACAACGAAATTATCCAAATTTGTATTTTTAGCTGAAGATTGAACTATGTACTTAGTTGACAGTAACTCCTTTCTTAACAATTAATTTTTTTGCTAAAATTTATTATTTTAGTTGAGACTTCAGCTGTTTGGTTGAAAATTTAAATATTTTGTTAAATATGCTTTTTTGGTTGAAATTTTAACTATTCGCTGAAACTTCATGTACTTTTATAAAAATTTAGATTCTTTTGTTAAAAATTCTATTATTTAGTTAAAAATTTAGTTACTTTGCTGAAAATGTAACAATTTTGTTTGAAGTCATCCTTTCGAGTAGGAAACTCATCTTTTTTTTAATCTTCTTTGTTAAAAATTCTTCACTTTGGTTGCATGTTTAACCATTTTGTGGAAAATTCTTTCTCTCTTGGTTGAAAATTCTTATTATTTTTATTAAAAATTTTATTATTTAGTTAAAAAGTCATACTTTTTCGTTGGAAACTGAACTATTTGTTAAAAATTCAGGTGTTTTTATGAAAATTCTGATTTTTTTTGGTTGAAAATTCTATTATTTTCGTCATATATAATTACAGTGCTAAAAATTCAACAATTTTTTTTAAAAGTCATTCTTCTTTTCTTCCTTTTGCATTCGTTAAAAATTACTTTTTAAAATAAAAATTTAACTATTCCATTTTAAGCTGAAAATTTGATCTTGGAGAAAAATTAATTTTGTTTTTTAACTGACAATTCTGAGCCAGTTTTGGTTAAAAATGAATCTTTTTCAGTTAAAATTTCAAAAATTGGATTGAAAATTTACGAATTTTTGTACCTCGATTTCAACTCATGTCATGTCCTAGGGAAGTTGTAGTAAAAATCTGAAATTTACAAAAAGAAATATATGTAATCTTTTCTTTACTTTGAGCCAAGAAAATTGAAAAAACCTTCACCGATTCTCAAGTCATGACTAAAAATGTCTCGCTCTTGGCTTCTTGGCTGAAATGAAAGAAAAGACTACATAGATTCCTTCGTCTACACACAAAAAAAAAGAATATTAAAATTGGTCACTCTTGTATTAAATTTTAATCTAGCAGGAAGACAACACTCCTACCGCAAGGCTGGCATCGACTGGCACAGCTGTGAAGAGTGGAGCGCTCTTGCTGCTAGTGAGAATGAATCATATGGCCGGAGAGCCCACTTCATCTAATGCAGCAGTCGACCACCTTTCTGACGGTAAGAGTGGAATTCACTCCCGCTGATAGACGATTCCGATTAATCTTGCAGTCAGGCTGCACAGTGCTCTTATTTTTTGGTCAACTGGCTGCAAGGTTAGAAGAGACTTGCGGCTACGTTCTTTTTTGCTGTGTAAATCTCAGATTTGTACTATACAGTCCTAGGCTTTATCATCGGTTCAAGTCGAGCTGAAGAAATTTGAGAAATTCTTGAACGTTTTACTTTCTTCAAGTTGAAAATTAATCTATTTCTATTTCCTCTTATAGAATTATTACGTTATACACAGCAGCTGAGGTATTCTTTTGAAGCGGTTCCTCCGACTCTGCAGAGTTTACATTCGGCATACGCATATTTGCCTCCCGGGTATGATCTTAATTATTTTGGAATCATCAAAGGTAGCATTCCCGCCAAGAAGAGCATTGTTAAATTGAAGCCAGACAATTATACAGTTAAAATGAACGCTATTGATGAAGTTTTTGGATTTTGGAGCAAAAAAAGTACTAAATATCACAAATTATATGTTGGTAGAAGACCGGGGGTATATAACACAGTGCGCAGAATGACCAGGCACTATTATCCCATAGAAGATAAGTTTTTTAGAAATCACCCAAAGGCACGTTAACTGTTGTAATCTGGTTATTTGTAATCTTTCATACAATCACAAGTGCCGTAAAACGGGTTAGAGAGCGACACCCCCTTTTCATTTAAAAACAGCAATAGTAAGTCATTTTTCAACCAGAAAATTTAATATAATTATTCGAGAAATTCAGGATTTTTTGTGTTCCGCTTTGCCCGTAATTTGTCCCGTTTAGGCCTGCTTTGCGGTAAATTCGTGTAATTATTGGAAATATTGGATATATTGACGGACCACATGCAATCTTTTATAATCCCTTCTCTCGTTTGGAATATAAATATGGATAACATTTTATGGATTGTTTGAATTTATACTAATCAATTATAATATATATTTGAAAAATAGGAATATAAACTGGTGGTGGATGCAACTTTGATAAAAGGAATCAATTTTGTGATCTTATCATTTGGGTTATTAGTTTTCAATAATTTCATATTAATTAATATTATTAATATAATTAGAATTAAATTAATTGTAAGTATTATCAGACTATAATGATTATTTATGTATTATTTAGAAATACTAAATTTTCAAACTATTCGAGCCAACAAGTTCTTAATTTCTAACTGTTTGAAAAAAGATACGTCTTCTTATATTTAATAAATTACACTATTTAAAAAGCATTCTTTCAGTTGTCATTTATTTAAATCCCTTAAAATCCTGTAAAATCTTTTAAATTCCTACTAAAGTTTTATGAAATCCTTTCAAATTATTAATTATCTAATTTTCAACATAATTTTTAAATTTTTAACCAAAGAAATAAATTATTAAGTACGAATAACTTTTTACAAAAAAACAACATACTTTTAACGAAACACTTTGAATTTTTTATCCAAAGAAAATAAATTTTCAATAACAAAAAATGACAAATTTCAAAATAACTATTCAGCCTATCGTAAGGTTCCAAGTTCATTGATCCTTAAAAACATGTGAATGTTTATTTTTCTTCAAACTTAAAAGAAAAGAATTTTAAAAGATGTAATTTTGTTTACTAAGAAAAGAGAAAGGTAAGACCGGATCCATTTATTGCACCAATGCAATGCTTCCGCATTTCATGAGCTCTGCGTGTAACTGGAAGAAACTTGCGTTCAATATTTTCAATATTTTATTTGTATTTAATAAAATAGTTGAATGTTTATATTTTAATAAAAAGTTTAAATGCGGTTTGACGCCGAAAATGACTGTCAAACTCGACGGTCAAAAAGCCGGCTGAACTCGGGAGCTGGTTTTCTGCAGTTTTCCTCTCCTTTGGCCAAATTTTCAGGCAGATGCGAGCACCCCAGATTAATTCGGATGCAGCTGTGGGTTATCACTAGTCTGGCGGTATATGTACTCATGCTAAAAAACTTAAATGATGCTTTAGCAACGAGGATGATCCGCGTATAGACCTCTGTTTCACCGGAAGTTTAAAAATAAAAACGCATAGTACAGTAGGTAATAATAACATCCGTTATATATTCGATTGAGTGCTAAATCACACTAAAATGAATTTGTTTGAAATATTTAAATGGTTTTGATATTAATATTATAATTCAGCTAGAAAAGTAGTACTTATTATTGAAAAGTTTATATGTGCACGAATGTTTTTATGTAAGCTAAAAAATAGCCAATCTCTGAATTTGTTTATGAAAATTGTTTGAATAATAAATCATTATTGTGAATTTGCAAAGTAACGCAGGAAAAAGTTATTGCAAAGAAATTCTTTGTTGATTCCGTACACAAATTGAGCCTATTCATTGAAAAATGGACAAAGTCTTAAATTGCTCATTAAAATTGTTTAAATAATTAATAAATCTTTAAAATTTGCAAAGCATAATTGAAAAGAATCATCGGAAAGACATTTTTAAATAATTCTGTAAAAAATAGAAAATAGAAAAGAGTCATCGGAAAAACAATCTAGTTGACTCGGCAAACAAATTGCACATATTCCTTGAAAAATAGCCAAACTCTGAATATGTTCATGAAAATTGTTTAAATAAATTAAAATGATCATAAACTTGCAAAGTATCGTAGGAATGAGTCATCAAAAATACATTCTGTATACTCCGTGAAGAAACTGAGCCCGTTCGTCTAAAAATAGCTAAACTATCAACTTTTTTGTGAAAATTGTTATAATAATTAATAATACTTAGAAATTTACAAGGTATCACAGGAAAACGTCACCGGAGAGATATTTTTATTAAATTCAGTAAAAAATATAGCCTATTCGTTGTCAAATAGCCAAACTCTGAATTTGCTTATGTAAATTGTTTAAATAATTGATGATTCTTGTATATTTATAAAGCAACACAGACAAGAGTGATCGGAAAGGCATTCTCAGTTGACTCCGGAAATAAATTAATCCTATTCTTTGAAAAATAGACAGAATCTTAATTTGTTTATAAAATTTTTTATAATAATAAATAACTATTGTATATTTGCAAAGTATCGTAGAAAAAAGTTATTGAAAATACATTCTTTCTTGTTTCCGTAAACTAATTGAGCCCATTCAATGAAAAATTGCCAAACTCTTGAATTGTTTATGAAAATTGTTTAAATAAATAATAAATCTTGAAAATTTGTAAAGTATTATAGAAAAACAGTAATTAGAATGATATTCTCAGTGCATTCTGTAAAAAATTGATCCTATTCTTCTGAAAAATAGCCGAACTCTTAATTTTTAATTCCAAATTGTTTAAATAATTGATAATTCGTGTAAATTTACAAAGCAGCATAGAAAAGAGTCATCGGGAAAATATTCTTAGTTGACTCCACAAATAAATTGTACCTATTTCATAAAAAATAGTTAAATTCTGAATGTGTTTAAAAAATTATTTAAATAATTACTAAAGTTACTTTAAATTTTTTAAGTAAAGTAGAAAAGAGTTATTGAAAATACATTTTTTCTTGATATCCAAAACGATATAATCCTATTCGTTGAAAAAAGGCCAAGCTCTTAATTTGTTTATGACAATTGTTTAAATAATTTATGATTATTAAAATTGCAAAATATCGTAGAAGAGAGTCATCGAAAAGTTAAAAATAGCCAAACACTAAATTTGTTTATGAAAATTGTTTAAATAATTAATAATTATTGAAAATTTACCAAGCATCATAGAAAAAAGTCATCTGAAAGATCCTTAGTTGACTCCGTTTCATTTAAAGATAAATAAGTTAAGTATAAACACATTTTTTTAATTTTCTAAACTTCTTTAAATTTCAAAAATAATTCAAATTTTACTGTTTTCTAAAAAAAAATAGCACAGGATGAATTAAAGTTTTCAACTGTTTATGATCGCAATAATAGTTACAATTAGAAGGACGTCACATTCTTTAAAAATGTAACTGACAGTTAAATAAAATTCTAAACGTTCACAATTTTGTATTGTTAGTCAAAACTAGAAGGATGTAATTGTCTTTGAAAATGTAAATACAAGTGAAATAAAATAAATTAATGTTCATAATTTGTTTTGCTTATTATTCTAAGAAAAAAATTATTTTCGAGATAAAGTGAGGCTATGTAATTTTAAAAACAAAGATTCAGAAATCAGTCAAAATATCAATTAAAATTGTAATTTTTGCTTTAAAAATAATTAGCCCAGAATGAAATCATATTTGTAATTGCTTAAGATTTCAAAAAAAGTTTAAACTTAAAACAAGTCATAGTCGCCTAAAATGTAACTAAAATAAAAATTAAATAAATTCCTGAATATTCATAATTTTTCATTATTCATAATTACAATAAAAAAATATCAACTTAAAGTTAAAACTGTAAACTTTTATTTAATTTGCTTGAAAGCTATCTAAATTCTGAAAAAAATTATCATCGATAATGTAAACAGATTAATATAGGACAGTTAAATTTTCAACCACCAAGATGAATTTTCAAAAAAATACTCAAATAATCAATTAAAACAGATTAATTTTCTAGCAGGGTCGCGTTTTTATCACCAACAACAAAAAATTTCCACCAAAAGAGAGAAATTTTGAAATCAAAAAGTTGAAGTTTCAACAAAAGAGTTACATTTTCCACCAACTGCATTTTCAAAACGAAGATATTTCCATACATAAAATGAAATATTATTATTATTATTTCAGTAATTTGAATTAATGAATTTTTTTGATTCGTTGATTTTCACTTTCGAAATATTTCAATTTGGCTAATAAATACTTTCCTTAGTTAAGTTTATCTTCGATAACTTAAAATTTGGGAAAATTAAATTTTTTCGAAACTTTCTATGTCCGTAATTTTATTTTTGGTATTTTACAACATTTGAGATTTTGCTTTCTCAGATAAATTAAATGTTTTATCTCTCTTTAAATGTAGCTTAATTTCATATTTATTTCAAATCATGATTATTAAAAATAATATTTTATAGTACTTCAAATTTAAGCACGTATTTTCAGTTGATAATTAGGCAATCAAAATAAGAAACTTTTTTCTTAGTTCTTTTAGACTCGTTAGAGTATTTTAAAATTTTTAAATTAAAGACTGTTTTGACAAGTTTTAAAGGATTTGATGATAAATGAAAAAAAATGATATGCGTTTTTTAAAATTATTTCAACATTTTCTAGAATTATTATTAGTTTTTTCTTTTAAAAACTGCCTTTCTATTGAAAGAACAAGGTTAATAACTATAATCTACAAGATAACGAAAATAGTACACAAACTCTAACTGAAAAACAGAATATTTATCAGTTAACAAAAATTTTTAAGAACACTGTAATTTGTTCTTTCTCAACTTGGCAAAAATGAAGATCTATTATTCTCTGGTTTTCAAATTGGTGGTCATCTTTAATTCTATTGGTGAATACAACAATAAAATTAATCGAAAATTGAGAAAATTAAGCAAAAATTAAGAAAATTAATAAAAAATTAAGAAAATTATTCAAAAATTGAGAAAATTAACCAAAAACATCTACAATGCAAACAACTTTTCCCAGTAAAAAAATATTACCAACACATTATACTTTGGGAAATCAAAATTCGCTAAATAATTTTAAAAGAAAGATAAATTTCAAAAAATTGATTACATTGAAAAAATTACACAAACATTAGAAACGTACTAAAAAAAATTATGAAAACTTGACGAGATTATTATTTCAGAAAAAATAGAACATTCCACCACGTTTTACTTTTTTAAAATCCTTTTAATTCATTTTTAAAGTTTTCTTTTTCAGAATTAATTTGAAAACTTTGATTTCACTGATAACGTTTTACAAGGAATTTTTTGCATCGAGCATGTTTTTGGCGAGATTTCACTTTGTTTTTTAATTTGAAATTGTAAAAAAAATTTCCTAATTCAGAATGTTTCGAAAATGTGAAAAAAACATGTTTCTTTTTATTCATGCACTTATTTTCAAAAAAGTTGAGAAAGTCGAACCTAAAATTTCTTCAGCTTGATTAGAAAATTCCATGACGAAAAAAAAATCTCAATCGTTAACAAAGAGAGGTGTAATATTAATAATCAAATAATAACAATTTTCATAAAGGTTACAATAAAATTCGCTTAAACGTCATGTACTTTTATGGAAATTTAAATTTTTTTTGTTAAAAGTACTATTATTTAGTTCAATATTTATTTACTTTGCTGAAAATTTAACAATTTTGTTAAAAGTCATCCTTTTGGATTGGGAACTCATCTTTCTTGATAGAAAATTAATCTGGTTGGTTAAAAATCCATTTCTTTGGTTTAAAAATTTTCATTTTAGTTGAAAATTCATCTTTTTAGTTGAATATTTAACCATTTTGTCGAAATGTTTTTTTTTTTTTTTAATTCTTATTCCTTTTATTACAAATTTTATTATTTGGTTTAAAAAAAATACTTTTTCAGAGAAAATTCTATTTTTTTTGTTTTGTTAAAATCTGTTAAAAATTCGTGCTTGGTAAAAAAATATTGTTTGTTAACTAACAATTTAACTGAGCCATTTTTGGTTGACAATAAATTTTTTTCAGTTCAAAATTCAACTATTTGATTGAAAATTTATCAATTTTTGTACCTCGATTCCAACTCATGTCATGTCCTAGAAAAGTTGTAGTAAAAATCTAAAATTTAGACAAAGGAATATGTGTAATCTTTTCCTTAATTTAAGCCAAGAAAAGTAAAAAAATCTCCACGGGTTTCCAATTTATGAATGAAAATTTCGAAGCGTCAAGTTTCTACTTGAGCTGCTGAATCTTGATGCTTGGACATTTTTAGTCATAACTCGGGAACCCTGGAAGGTTTTTTCAATTTTCTTGACTCAAATTAAAGATAAGATTACACATATTCCTTCTTCTAAATTTCAAATTTTCACTACAACAGTCCTAGATCTTATTATGGGTTCAAGTCGAGCTGAAGAAATTTGACAAATTATCGGAACTTTATACTTTCTTTAATTTGAAAATTAATTTATTTCTATTCCCTTTTACAGAATTGACAATAAGTATCCAGCACCTGAGGTATTCTTTTGAAGCAGTTTCCCCGACTCTGCAGAATTTACATGAGGCACGAGCTTTTTTGCCTCGCGGAACAGGTCTTAAATTTTTTGGAGTCATCAAGGGTAGCAATCCGCCCAAAAAGGGCTTACAGAAATTGAAAAAAGGCACTTATCGAGTTAAAATGAACGACGTTCAAGAAGTTTTTGGATTTTGGAGCAAAGACGATATCCCTACATATCACCGATTATATTTACGTAATGAACTGGCGGCATATAGCACGCGTTACAGACAGCCTAGGGTCCTTTCCACCATAGAAACAAAGTATTTTTTGGCATATCCAGGTGCTCGTTAACTGTTGTAACCTGGTCATGTGTAATTTTCCATATAATCACAAGTACCGTAAAATGGGGTAAAGAGGGACACCCCCTTTTCATTTAACGTTAAAGAAAGCAATAGCAACTTATTTTTCAACCACAAAATTCACAATAATTCGAGAAATTCGAGATTTCTTGTGCCCCGATTAACGGTAATTTTGTGCATTTATTGGAAATATTGACGAACCCCATGCAATCTCATGCAATCTCTCATAACCCCTTCTGTCGTTTCAAATATTATTACAGATTAGATTTTATGAATTGTTTAAATTTCTACTTATCAATTATAACATATATTTAATACATAGGAATATAAACTGGTGGTGGATGCAACTTTCATAAAATAAATAAATTTTGAGACTTTGATTTAGGCTATTATTTTTAAATAATCTAATATCAATTATTATTATTATTAGAATATAATGATTATTTAATTTAGAAATAATTAATTTTAAGCTATACGAGCCAACAGGTTTTTAATATCTAATTGTTTGAAAAAATATATGTCTACTTATATTTATTAAATTCTATTACTTAAAAAACAGCTTCTAGTTGTCGTTTATTAAAATGCTATGAATCTTTTGAAATCCCTTAAAATGCTGTAAAATCTGTTGAAATCCTTTAAAATTTTTTATTTTTTAATTTTAAACATAATTCTTAAATTTTCAACCAAAGAAATGAATTATTAAACAAGATTAATGTTCTACAAAAAAAAACTAATTTTTAATAAAACACTTTGAATTTTTAACCAAAATTAATGAATTTTTAATAACAAAAGATGAACGATTTTAACAAAAATGTTTTCGGCCCATCCTAAAGTTCCAAGTTCCTTGATTCTTAAAAACTTGTCAATGGTTATTTTCCTTCAAACTGACGAGGAAAGAATTTAAAGAGAAAACTAAATCTTAAATTCACTGTCTCAAGCAACCTTGTACTCAATATTTTCCATATTTTATTTGTATTCAACAAAATAGTTAAATCCTCAACCAAAGCAAATTAATTTTGAACCAAACACTTGCATTTTAACAAAAAAAGATTTAATTTTCAAAAGAAAAAACTAATTATCTATAAAAAAATTAACATTTTAACCCCAAAATATGATTTTTTAATAAAAAAGTTTCTTTTCAACAAAATAGTTAAGTTTCCTACCATATTGTTCACTTTGCAAACTGAAAAGATAATTTTTTTACAAAGCAAAAGAGTGGAATTTTAAACTAAGCAAGATTTTTTAGTCAAGAAAGAACAAAATTTGAACCAAATTGTTCAATTCCATAGCCAAAAAGACCAATTTTCTGTAAAATAGTTGCCTTTTCAAATCGAAAACATACATTTTTAAACAAAAATGTCGTTTTCAACCAAATAGTTAAATTTTCTACCAAAATGTTAAATTTTTAACCAAAAAATAAATTAATTTTTTTCGAGTAGTTTAACTTTCAACAAAGTAATTAGATTTTCAACCAAAAAAGTTGAATTCTCAAACAAAAATGTAACAGTTGATATTTGAACAAAAAAGATTAAAATCTTTAATTAAAAGCAGATGAATTCAACCCAAAAAGACAAATTATCAACAAAACCGTTTCAACCAAATACGTGAAGTTTTGGCAAAATAGTTGAATGTTTTACAAAATAATACAAATTTTTTAACACAGAAGATAAATTCTCGATCCAAAACATTTTTTTTATTTGTTTCTATTAATACAGTTAGAATTTAAGCGGATGAACGAGAAAAAGAAGATGAGAGTAAAAATATCGAAAAAACAATGAAGCCTGCGATAAATAAATAGCAATTTTTATAACTTATGGACTAAATAATAATGGTTTGAATAAATGTTTAAGGTCATTTTTGATAAAAAATATTTGTTATTAACAAATTGTCCTAACTTAAAGTAATTTCATTAAGGTTCGGCTTTTCTTTAATCAACAGAATTTATATTACGTTTGCTTCCTAATTTTAAAAATTCTTAGCAGGATTTCGAGGGAAGGGGGGGGGGGGAGGGGGGGTCAAAATTAATTTTAATTTCTCATTTTAAAAAAAATTTCTAAGATTTAAATCTTAAGAATATTTCCCAAGAAACGTAAACGAGATGCCGATTTTTTAAAATTTCGAACAAAAAATTGAGAGGCATTTTAAATGATTTTTTATCATGAAAAATTAATTTCTGAAGTAAATTTAAAGAGATTCTAAAACATTTTTAAAGATTTCTGAAAATATCGAAAACATCTGGTCAATTTTTGTAGGCGTGAACGATTTTTCACAAATTTTATGAGAAATTAGAATCATTTTAAAAAATACGTAGAAGTTCTTTAAAAAAAGTGAAAAATAATTTTAAAGTTGAAAAGATTTAAAAAAAAAAGGAAAAAAAGAGATTTTTGAACATCTTGAATAAAAAATGTAAAAGCTTTTTAAGAATTTAGGAAGTTTTCAAGATAATTAAATTGTTTTGTTTTTTTAAGATTCCTAAAAAAATTAAAAATAATTTTCATTTGGCAGCATTAATTTCAAGAGAATATTTAAAAATATTTCATAACATTTTTAAATTGTTAAAAAAGAATCTGGAAAATGTTAAGGTAATTTCTTTAGTTTTGAAATATTTTTCAAAAATTTTAGGAAAAATTCGAATTATTTTAAAAAATACAAAAAAAATTTGGAAAAATTTCAAAAATAATTAAAAATTTAAGTATTTCAAAAAATTGAAAACAAAATGCAAATTTTGTAAGACTTTCGAACAAAAAGTACAGAAGCTTTTTAATGATTTTAAAACGTTTCGTGACAATAATACAAATATTTCCTTAAAATTTCTGAAAAAATTTACAGTTATTTTTTATTTATGGAAATTAATTTGAATAGAATATTTTAAAAGATTTTAAATCAATTCAAAAGATTTCGAAAATTGTCAGAAAAGAATATGGAAGATTTAAGGACAATTTTAGAAATAATTCAAGTCAATTTAAAAGATATTTAGAAATTTCAGAAGTTTTGAAGAGATTAAAAACATTTGAAAAATTTGAAAAATTTCCAAAAATTCATCAAATATTTTTTAATTTCTTTTAAACTTCCACGACTTCTAAATGTCTCCTCAACTAAACTGAAGTGTTCCTTAAATCTTTTCGAATATTCTCAAGAAACCTAGGAAAAATTACATTTATATATTCTTAAAAACAAATAAACCTAAAAAATTGCTATACGAAATTTTCATTCCGGAATGAAAATCAGTATTAAATAAATAAGAAAGTCTAAAAATTATTTTAAATTATTTTTTCGAATTTATCCTTATGTTATTTTATCATAAACTAATAATCTGTAAAAATGAGCCTTTTTGAGAATCTTAGTTTACAGTTTTAACTTTATCAAGCTCATTTTTTAAACAGATAACGGTAGCGAATAATTTTTGTTTCTTCATTTAGAATTTAGAAATAGTAGTTTGAAAATAAATCTTGTTTTTCGAACACATCTGCCCTACTTACAAGTTTCACAATATCACTTTATTATTGTTTCAATAAATCTGAAAATATTACCAGAGTCTTAATGCAGAAAAAACTGCCCGGGTTTTACTGGGTTCATAATAATTTTTTACGGTCATTGGAATTAAAAAAAAAAAAATTAATTAAAACTTTAAGCTTTTATAAGTTGAACAGTTCAATGATTCCTAGTTAAAAAATATATATCCACACTTAAAAATACGATACTTTGGTTCACAGGAGTTTTTTGCTAATGACAATTTTCATTGTTTCAAAATGAGTTCCTTCATATTGAAGTTATTTTCTGTTATATTTTTAAGTTAGGAACATTAAAAATGATGGATTAAATCTTTGAGTAAACACTTTTGAAATTACATGGAAGATAAATTATCAGGCAATTAAAGTAAACATGCGTTCCGGTTTTAGTCGGTTTGGGAATCCGATAGTAAAAAACTTAATCATTCTATAATAATGAAACTTAAAAAATAATTAGTTAATTAGTGAAGAATGCACCATTTTTAGGCTATTACTTTTAAATAATTTTATTATTATTATTACTAATATAATTAAGATTGTAATTAATATTATTGATATAATGACTATTTACTATTTAAAATAATTAATTTTCAACTATTTGAGCCAACAAGTTCTAAATGTCTAATTGCTTAAAAAAAAAGATTATACTCAGGTTTATTAAATTGTATTACTTGAAAAGCATCTTCTAGTTGTCATTTATTGAAATTCCATGAATTAAAAAAAACTCCAAAATTACATCTTTTTCTACTATAAAAATTCCAAATTAATGAATCTTTTATTTAACATCTTAAAAATTAAAAAGTTTGAAATTGAAGAAATTTTAATTGAAAAATTTCCAAATGTAATCCTTAAAAATGAGCTACTCGAAAAAGTTCAAAATTACATGGCTTTATAATTTACATCTTTGAAATTTAATAAACTGCAATTCTATACTTTAAAAATTCCAGAATTTTCAATTTTAACTCTTCAAAATTCTATAATTTTGATCATTTATATTCATAATTTCTTCAGTTAGGAAGATTAGAAATTCAAAATTTAAATTCTGATCTTCAAAATATTTCGAATTTCAACATTTTTATTCATACATCTATTGCAAAAAAAAGTTCAAAATTAATCATTTCGTATTATAACAATTCCAAATTAATAAACACTGATAAAAACGTTTATTTGGTGCAAACAAAAACATTTTTTTAATTGCAGTTTATTTGACTTAAATCAACTTTTATCTGAATTAAATATCAAACAAAAATTTCTGGCAGTGAATGTTCAATTGCCAATCTTAAAAATTGAAGAATTTTTAATTTAAAAATTTTTAACTGAACTATGAAAAAAAAATTCAAAACTACATCACTTTAATCTATAAACATTCTAAATTATTGAAAGTTTAATGTAATTTTAAACCTTTTTTTTGACAGTTAAATTGTAAAGATTCAAAATTAAAAACTGTGCTGTAAAATAAAAAATTGTGTTACTATAATTACGTACATTCGAAATTTCTGAAATTTTGAAAATTTAGAAAAGAAAATTTAAAACTTGATTTTTGGAAAAATTCATTAACCTTTAAAAACGTATGAATGTTTATTTTTCTTCAAACTAAGAAGGAAAGAATTTTAAAAGATGTAATTTTGTTTCCTAAGAAAAGAGAAAATTGAGACCGAACCAATTTATTGCACCAATTTAATGCTTCCGCATTTCGTGAGCTCTGCGTGTAACTGGAAGAAACTTGCGTTCAATATTTTCAATATCTTATTTGTATTTTTTTAATTTACTTTTTAAATAACCATAAAAAGGTAAATTCTTAACGAAAAATACAATAATTTGTATCTAAACCAAAAACAATTTTATTTTTAAATCATAAACAATTTAATTCAACCACATAAGACGAATTTTCAGTTGAAGCCTAAACCAAAACAGAATAATTTTCAACCAAAAATTGTACTTATAACAACACAAGATAAATTTCCATCAAAAGAGATAAATTTTCGAACCAAAAAGACGAATTTTTTACGAAAAAATTGAATTGTTCATTTTTCAAGACCAAAATATAAACTTTCTACGAAGCAGTTAAATTTTTAACCAAACAGTAGCATTTTTAATGAAAAAAATAAATTATAAAAAAAAATTGAATTTAACACTTGAATTTAACCAAATACGACGAATTTGCCACAAAGCAATTGAATTTACAACTTAATGTAAAAATTGTTAACCAAATAATAAAGTATTTTACACCAAAAAATTATGTTATATTATTATTATGTTATATTATTATTATGTTATATTATATATATTATAATTATTTTTTTATTATTATTATTTTTTTTATTTTTTTATTATTATTATTATTATATTATATATTATATTATTATTATTTTATTTTATTATTTATTTTATTATTATATATATTATATTATTATTATGTTATATTAAATGTTACTTTATTTCTCCTTTTATTTCTTCTTCCACATTTCGTTTCTTCTTTCACATTTCATTTTTCCTTTCTTATTTTATTACTCATTTAATTTTCCCTTTTTTATATTATTTCTCTTTTCCTATTTTATTTATCATATCAATTTTTTTTTTAATTTCATTTATCATTTTACTTCTCATTACATTTCTGCTCTAATTTGTTATTTCTCATTTTATTCCACCTTTCTCATTTCATTTCCTCTTTCTTATTTTATTTCTCATTTCATTTCACATTTCTCACTTAATTTTCCCTTTTTTATTTTATTTCTGATTAAATTTTTTCTTTCTTCTTTAGTTTTTTCTTTCTTCATTCTCCATTTCATTTCTCATTGAATTTCTTATTTCTCACATAAATTCTCTTTTCTGATTTAATTTCGCAATTCTCAATTCATTTCTTATTTTATTTCGCATTCCTCCTTTTTCACTTTATTTCTCGCTTCTCTTTTTATTTCTCATATAAATTCCCTATTCCAATTTTTTTCTCATTTCTCATTTAATTTTTTATTTCTCAGTTAATTTCTCCCTTCTTATTCTATTTTTCATTTTAATTAATTTCTCCTTTCTAATTTCATTTCGCGTTTCTCACTTAATTTCTTTTTAATTTTTTCTTTCTGATTTAGTTTCAAATTTCTCATTTAATTTCTTCTTTCTCACTTTATTTCTCCTTTCTAAGTTTATTTCACATTTCATTTCTTCTCTTTTAATTCTCATTTCATTTCTCTGATCTAATTTCTTATTTTTTATTTTCATTTCACCTTTCTCATTTCATTTCCCCTTTTTTATTTTATTCCTCATTTAATTTTTCCTTTCTTATTTTATTTCTCCTTTCTCTTATTTTTTCTTTCTCAATTTCATTTCTCATATAAATTCTCTTTTCTCGTTTCATTTCGCACTTCTCTTTTCTCACTTTATTTCTCGTTTTATTTCTTCTTTCTAATTTCATTTCTTGTTTCATTTCGCACTTACCTTTTCTCACTTTATTTCTCATTTAATTTTTCCCTTCTCATTTTATTTCTTATTTTAATTTCTCATACAAATTCCCTATTTCCATTTTTTCTCATTTCTCATTTAACTTCTTATTTTTCATTTTAATTAATTTCTCCTTTCTGATTTCATTTCGCGTTTCTCATTCAATTTCTTCTTTCTCATTTAATGTCTCCTTTCTCATTTTATTTATCATATAAACTCCCTATTACCATTTTTTTTCTCATTTCTCATTAAATTTCTTCTTTCTTATTTAATTCCTTCGTTCTCACTTAATTTCTTTTGAATTTCTTTTTTCTGATTTAATTTCGTAATTCTCATTTCATTTCTCTTTTCTTACTTTATTTCTCCTTTCCGAGTTTATTTCTCTTTCCATTCTCATTTCATTTTTCTGATCTAATTTCTTATTTTTTATTTTTATTACATCATTCTCATTTCATTTTCCCTTTTTTTATTTTATTTCTTATTTAACTTTTTCTTTCTTATTTTTTTCTCCTTTCTCTTTTTATTTCTTCTTCCTCAATTTTATTTCTCATTTCTCATATAAATTCTCTTTTCTCTTTTCATTTCTTATTTCATTTCGCGCTTCTCTTTTCTCACTTTACTTCTCGTTTTATTTCTTTTTACTAATTTCATTTCTTGTTTCATTTCGCACTTACCTTTTTCCACTTTATTTCTCATTTAATTTTTCCCTTCTCATTTTATTTCTTATTTCAATTTCTCATACAAATTCCCTATTTCCATTTTTTACTCATTTCTCATTTAACTTCTTATTTTTTATTTTAATTAATTTATCCTTTTCTGATTTCATTTTGCATTTCTCATTTAATTTCTTCTTTCTTATTTAATGTCTCCTTTCTCATTTCATTTATCATATAAATTCCCTATTACAATTTTTTTTGTCATTTCTCATTTAATTTCTTCTCTCATATTGAATTCCTTCGTTCTCATTTAATTTCTTTTGAATTTTTTTTCTGATTTAAACTCGCATTTCTCATTTCATTTTTTCTTTCTCACATTATTTCTCTTTTCTTAGTTTATTTTTCTGTCAATTCTCATTTCATTTCTCTGATCTAATTTCTTATTTTTTATTTTTATTTCATCTTTCTCAGTTCATTCCCCCTTTTTTTATTTTATTTCTCATTCAACTTTTTCTTTCTTCTTTTATTTCTCCTTTCTCTTTTTATTTCTTCTTTCTCAATTTCATTGCTCATTTCATATATGAATTCTCTTTTCTCGTTTCATTTGTTATTTCATTTCGCGCTTCTCTTTTCTCACTTTATTTCTCGTTTTATTTCTTCTTTCTAATTTCATTTCTTGTTTCATTTCGCACTTACCTTTTCTTACTTTAATTTTCATTTAATTTTTTCCTTCTCATTTTATTTCTTATTTCAATTTCTCATACAAATTCCCTATTTCCATTTTTTTCTCATTTCTCATTTAACTTCTTATTTTTCATTTTAATTAATTTCTCTTTTCTGATTTCATTTCACGTTTCTCATTTAATTTCTTCCTTCTCATTTAATGTCTCCTTTCTTATTTAATATCTTCTTTCTCATTTCGTTTCTGATTCTATTTCTCATATAGATTCCCTATTCCAATTTTTTTCTCATCTCTTATTTCTCATTTTATTTGATTTCACATTTCTGATTTAATTTCGCATTTCTCATTTAATTTATTCTCTCTACTTTCTCAATTCTCATTTATTTTCACTGATCTCATTCCATTTCTTATTTTTTATTTCATTTCACCTTTCTCATTTCATTTCCCCTTTTTTATTTTGTTTTTCAACTTTATTTGTCATTTAATTTCTCCTTTCTCATATAAATTCTCTTTTCTGGTTTCATTTCTTCTTACTCAATAAATTTCTTATTTTATTTCGCACATCTCTTTTCTCACTTTATTTCTCTTTCATTTCTTATTTCATTTCGCACTTTTTATTTCTCACTTTATTTCTCATTCAATTTTTTCACTTCTTATTTTATTTCTCATTTCATTTCTCATACCGATTCCCTATTCCCATTTTTTTCTCATTTCTCATTTCTCATTTAATTTATTATTTTTCATTTCAATTAATTTCTCCTTTCAAATTTGATTTCGCGTTTCTCATTTAATTTCTTCTTTCTCATTTTATTTCTCGTATAAATTCCTTATTCCAAATTTTTTTTTCATTTCTTACTTTATACAATTTCTCCTTTCTGATTGAATTTCGCATTTCTCATTTAATTTCTCTGTTCTCACTTTATTTCGCAATTAATTTCTTCTCTCTTCTCATTTAATTTCTTCTCCCTTCTCATTTTATTTCTCATATAAATTCCCTATTCCAATTTTTTTCTTATTTCTCACATAATTTCTTATTTTAATTAACTTCTCCGTTATGATTCAATTTCGAATTTCGCATTCCTCATTTAATTTGTTCTTTCTCACTTCATTTCTTATATAATTTCTTCTCCCTTCTCATTTTATTTCTCATATAAATTCCCTATTCCAATTTTTTTCTCATTTAATTTCTTACTTCATTTCGCATTTCTCCTTTCTCATTTAATTTTTCCCTTCTCAATTTCTCATATGAATTCCCCATTCCTACTTTTTCTTATTTTACTTTTTATTTCTCATTTTAATTAAATTCTCCTTTTTTGACTTCATTTCGAATTTCTCTTTTAATTTCTTCTTTCCCATTCAATTCCTCCTTTTTCACTTTATTTCTCATTTCATTTCACATACAAATTCTCTATTCCCATTTTTTCTCATTTCTCATTTAATTTCTTATTTTTCATTTTACTTAATTCCTTCTTTCAGATTTCATTTCGCATTTTTAATTTAATTTCTTCTTTCTCAATTTCATTTCTCACTGAATTTCTTATTTCTCATATAAATTCTATTTTCACATTTCACTTCTTATTTCATTTCGCATTTCTCGCTACTTACCTTATTTCTCATTTAATGTTTCGCTTCTTATTTCATTTCTCATATAAATTCCCTATTCCTATTTTTTCTCATTTAACTTATCTCTCATTTTAATTAAATTCTCCTTTCTGACCTCATTTCGCATTTCTCACTTTATTTCTCGTTTAATATCTCCTTTCTCATTACATTTCTCTGATCTCTTTTAATTTCTTATTTTTCATTTCGTTTTACCTTTCTCATTTCCTTTTAACTTTTTTTAAAATTATTTCTTATTTATCTTTTCTTATTTAATTTCTCCTTTCTCTCTTTATTTCTTTTTTCTCAGTTTCATTTCTCATTGAATTTCTTATTTTTCGTATAAATTCTTTTCTCTAATTTCATTTCTTCTTTCTCATTTCATTTCCCCTATCTCATTTTATTTCATTTGAAATATTTCCATCATATTATAAGTGAGTATTTTTATTTCAACACTCCAAGAGAATATTGAATAGTGCTGGATTGAAAAGAAGAAGAACATTCTTGTATGACTCAACGAGTAAAAATGGACTTGGACTAATTATTGTAAATAGAGTTTCACTATCGTCTCTCGTATCACACTTTATGACTGCTGACAATTCTATGAAGCAGCTACGCTCGCGAGAATCCTTTAGTGTTACCACTATCGATTATTGTTTTTATCATTATTTTTCTCCTCAGCCATGACTAAGACTTTACTCCCGAAATCGTCACTCTCGGAAATAATTCATATAATCTCCATCTTGAGTCTTAACGCAATTTCGACACGCACAAAAATATAAGCTATATGGGGCAATGTGAATTTATATAGGTAATCTCACATCTGATCGCAACGTCAACAATTATGAATAAAAAAAATCTACCCGCTTCGCGGGGACATTCTCATCGCGCGCTTTGCGCGCGGCTCGCTTCGCTCGCAAGTTTGAGCGCGCCTAGGGCGCGCG
>JAUELO010000179.1:2331089-2341908 GCA_032357855.1 Amphibolips quercusostensackenii | reverse complement strand
AATTCAATTTTGAGTTTAAAAAAAGCGAATTTTTAACAAAATAGTTGAATTCCCAGCCATGAAGGAGAAATTTTGAACCCAATAGTGTATATTTCAACTAAAAAAGACCAATTTTTTACAAAAAATGTAATGATTTAATTTTGAGTTAAAAGTAACTAATTTTTTTTTAAAAACAGGAATTTTTAACAAAATAATAAAAAAATTTAACCAAGAAAGATTTTCAAGTTAAAAAGAAAAAAACTGAACCAAATTGTTAAGTTTTTAAGCTAATAAGGTACATTTTCTACAAAACAGTTGAATTAAAAAAATAATAATTTCAAACCAAATATTTGAATTTTTATACAAAGAATTGTCTTTTCACTCAAAAAATATATCATTTCTACTAAAAAACATGAATTTTTAAACTAGAAAGAGGAATTGCCAACAAAATAGTTGAATTTTTTTTCAAGAAAGATTTTTCAATCAAAAAGCAAAAAAAAATTCAACCAGATTGTTGACGCTCCAACCCAAGAAGGCGAATTGTTTACAAAACAGTTTTATTTTCAACCCGAAAATATCAAATTCAAACCAAAAAGGATGTATTTTTAACAAAATTGTTTAATTTTTATCTAAGTAATAAAATTGTTAACCAAATAATAAAATTTTTAACCAAAGAAGATGAATTCTCAAACAAAAATATAATAGGAGAAATTTGAATCATTTTGTCGAAAATTTAACAATTTTATTAGAAAATCATCCTTTTTTGTTCAAAATCTTCCCTTTTGGCTTGACATTCAGCAAATTGTATGGCATTTTTTTCTCACTTGACTGAAAAACCATTCTCAGATAAACATTCGTTTTTTTTTGTTTGAAAATTCATCTCTTTTGATAGAAATTCCATCTTCTTTGGTTAAAAATGCTTCTGTTTGGTTGAAAATTTGTGCTTTCTGATTGAATTTGTTTTTTTGTTTTTTTTAATTTAAATCTTTTTTTGGTTGAAATATCAACTATTTCATTTTTTGTTAAAGATTCTTCTTTTTTGGTTGAAAGTTGAACTCCTTTGTTAAAAGTTCTTTGTTTTAAGATTCATCATTTTAGTTGAAAATTATTTTTTTTATTGTTCGTTTAATATAATTTATTTGTTCAACTCAAAATTAAATTATTCTATGTTTGGTTGAAAATTTATGTTTCTGAAAATTCATGTCTTTTTCTTTGTGGTACCTTTATAGTTAAAAAATTTATTCTTCAGTTAAAAATTCAAGAAGTTTATTGACAAAAAATCTTCTTTAGATGAAAATTACACTATTGGATTAAAAAAATTTTTTTTTAGCTGTAAATTTAACTATTTAGTTGAAAATTCATATGTTTTGTTAAAAAATTGTCTTTTAGGTAGAAAATTCATCATTTTGGTTAAGAATTTAACCATTTGGTAAAAAAAGTCATCTGTTTTATTGTAAATACAATATTCATACTTGAAGTGTCAAGAATTAAAGCATTTTAAATTAAATTAAATATAGTGTTTGTAGTGTCCAAACTATTTTAAATCTATTTATATATTTTTTATTACTTTTCATTTTTTTTTTAACATTTCAAAATTATTATTATACCCCTATATTATTTTTCAGGTAAGCAAAATCAGTGGAATTCGATATCACATAGCCAGTGCACTGGGTCTGCTTCCTGCTCAGTTAATCAATGTTTACTTGGGAAATGGTTTGCGATCGATGCAAGATGTGCTCGAAGATAAATCAACAGCTGCAACTGGTTACGTCGTTTTTATCTGTCAGGTATAGTTCAATACTTGAAAAACATTTATTTTTATTTTAAAAATAAATAAAATCACGCATTAAAATAATAAGATACTGAACCGATGATTTCAGATTGTGATAGGAGTCTCCCTAATGGTCTATGTAGTGCAGAAAGCACGAAGGGAACTTCAGTTGGCTCTAATGGAAGCAGATATCGAAGCCATGAGTGAGTCTCGCTACCATGACTCGCTAACGGATACGAAAATTGATTTTTCGAATCTCTGATCAACTGAGGAAAGGTTCTGAATTCCAGATTTCTTTCTCCAGAAAAGTGTAATTCAACGTTCTGAGTCAGAGCCTAAACTTCGAATAAGACACTAATAAGAAGAAGTCGCGATATGCGGACGCTGATTCGACTGGAGCTTCACAGGGTAAAAGTAGATCAAAATCCATTAGATAGGTATTTTTTCTTTTGATCCTCTGGACCTTAGTTTCCGAGATATCGAGGCTTTAGTATTTACGCCTGAGCGATCACTCAAGCGTAGTGCTCAAGCGTGTCGGTCAACCGTGATTATCGAGCGTATCGCTTAAAAGTTGCGCTGAAGCGTATTGCTCCAGCTGATCGCCCAAACGTTTCGCTTCAACGTTGCGCTCAAGCGTATCGCTCGAGCGTAGTGCTCAAGGATATCGCTTAAACGTCTTGCTCTAGCTTAGTTATCCAGCTGATTGCCCAAGCGTATCGCTTAAACGTCTCGTTCAAATTTAGTTCTCCAGCTGGTCGCCCAAGCGTACCGCTTCAACATTGCGCTCTAGCATATCGTTCGAGCGTAGTGCTCAAGGATATCGCTTAAACGTCTCGCTCAAGCTCAGTTCTCCAGATGATCGCCCAAGTGTATCTTTTCAACGTTGCGCTCAAGCGTATCGCTCCAGCTGATCGCCTAAACGTATCTCTTCAACGTTGCGCTCTAGCGTATCGCTCGAGCGTAGTGCTCAAGGATATCGCTTAAACGTCTCGCTCAAGCTTAGTCATCCAGCTGATCGCCAAAGCGTATCGCTTAAACGTCTCGTTCAAATTTAGCTTTCTAGCTGGTCGCTTAAGCGAACCGCTTCAACGTTGCGCTCAAGCGTATCGCTCAAGCGTATCGCTCAAGCGTATCGCTCAAGCGTATCGCTCAAGCGTAGTGTTCAAGGATATCGCTTAAACGTCTCACTCAAGCTTAGTTCTCCAGATGATCGTCCAAGCGTATTGCTTCAACGTTGCGCTCAAGCGTATATCTCAAGGTTATCCCTTAAACGTCTTACTCAAGCGTGTCGCTCAAGCCTAAATACTAAAACTTCGATATCTCGGAAACTGAAGGCCACAGGATCAAAAGAAAAAATACGTATGGATTTTGATATACTTTCATCTTGTAAAGTTCTAGAAACGACGTCCAGCATCTCGGAAGTTCTTCTTGCAAAAGGATTTTTCTTATGGAATTCGTTGTACGAAAAAAAACGACCTGCGAATTTTGTAACCAGTATTTGGGTCTGAAATTTCGATCAGAGTTTCGAGACGCCAGAGAGACTGGAGAGAAGACTGGCAAAATTGGACTGGTCTGACTTGCTTTTGTTTTTGTTTGATTTGCATTTAAAAGTTGTTGACTTATTTTGTAAGTAAATAATGGACTTGTATAATTATTGTAAACTGTACAAAATCCATTTTGTTATTTTGAACTGTATTTTGTATTCAACTCTATAAGTTCTTCCTCGAATTTACTGATGTGACTGTATTGAATTGCAAGTGTCAATCAAATGATAAGCTGATTGTTGAAAGAAAAGTAAGGGAAAATATTCAAAGATTAGTTAATTTTTAGAATACTTTCTAATTTCAGGTTCAAGTGACAAATCACTGTTTAAATAATTTTAAATGGACGACGAATTAGTCGAGTGTGATTTACAGAACTGACAAGTTATTTAATTGTAGTACAAGCTAGGTAATTTTATTATTATTATTTTTTTTTTATTACTATGTGATGCAGTAAAACTCATGCAGGTTTTCCTACATTAAGAATCGACTTTTATTTCATTTCGACAATAGTTTTAAAGAGTTACTGATCTAACATGAATCTCGCGAGTGTGCTCTTTCACTATTTTAACTCTCTCCAAATATATTATATTTTATATCGAAAAAGCGCAGTCTTCCTGTTAAGAGATGATGTTATTTAAACAGTAGTCCTGCAGAAGCAATGATTTTACTTTTTAGTCTGATGTCTGATGATTTTTTTACTTTTATGTTAAAACTCCAAAGTGAAAAAGAGTTATTTGGTTTTTTATAACAAATGGCATTAAGCGCTTTATAATCCAGCATACATTATGTTATATTTAAACAAAAATAACATTGTACAAATGTATAAAAGACGTGAGAATAAACACAATCGTGAAAAATACTTTTTTTCTCTCATCTTTCCGAGATCATTCGAGTTTTCAAGTCCCTTTTGCTTTTACCGCATGACATATTTTTTTTTTTTTTTTTTTTGTAAAATTTAAAAAATCTGTAAAAATAGTCGTAAAGTCAATTGACGGTCACGAATACGGATTCCGACAAGATTCTATCTTGGTGCCTTCTTAAAGCTGCTTTTATTATCTCGACAGTGAAGTCCGCATCCTCTTTTGTAACGCACATTGGTGGTTTGAGTCGCAGCACCTGAAAGTGGAAAATATAAAATAAATTATTATACTGAAAATCAAGCAATTTTTAAAAATCTCCTGCATTATTTTTTTACAGATTCAACATTTTTGTTGAAACGTCATCCTTTCTGAAGGAAAATTTAAATGTTTGCTCAAACATTTGTCTTTTTGAATTGAAAATTAACTTTTTGGGTAAAATTACATGTTTTCGGACTGAAAATTTAAATGCGTTGTAGAAAAATCGATTTTTTGTCTCGAAAATTCAATAATTTGGTTAACAAATTTTTTCTCCCAAATGATTAATTTTTATTGGTGCAAAATTTAACTTTTGTTGAAAATTCCTCTATTTTGGTATATATACACTTGATCACTTGAGGTTAAAAATGCGACTGTTTGGTTCAAAATTAATACTTTTCGGTTAAGGATTTAACTATTTTGTAAGAACGTGCATTTTTTGTTAAAAATTCGTTCTTTTTTTTTTGTTCAAAATTAATTTTTTTGACTAAAAATTTGGCTATTCCTTTTTTTCGTTGAAAATTGATCTTTTTCAGCTGAAAAACCAACTATATGACTGGAAATTCGTCCGTCCTAGCAGAAGTTTCATCATTTTTGATTAACAATGCAACTGTTTGGTTCAAAATTAATATTTTTTAGATTAAAAATTCAACTGTTTGTCAGAAAATTAATCTACTTTGATGAAGAATTCAATTATTTTGTTGAAAAGTCGTATTTTTTAAATGAATTCTACTGTTTTTTGGATTAAAATTGAAATATTTTTCTGTTGAAATATCAACTATTATATTTTTTGTTAGAAATTGAAATATTTTTTTTAAACTTCATTATTTTGCTTGAATATTAATAATTTGTAATTCCGATTACATATCTTTGATTGAAAATTAAACTATTTTGTTAAAAATTAGTTTTTTTGTTCAAAATTTATTTCTAATACTGAAATTCTAGTACTTTGTTAAAAATGCACCTTTTTAGTAGAAATTTGATCATTTTTGGTTCGAAATGGAACTATTTGGTTGGAAATTAATATTTGTTTGGTTGAGGATTCACCTATTTTGTTAAAAAATCGTCTTTTTCAGTTAAATTTAACTGCTTTTTATTTCAAACAAAAATCTTTTTTGCTTAAAGTATTAACTAGTACATCTTTCATTGAGAATTCATCTTCTTTTAAATAAAAATTAAACTAGTTTGTTAAAAAATTAAATTTTTTCGTTGAAAATTACACTTCTGAAATGAAAATTGAACTATATTGTTGAAAATTGTTTTTCTTTCATTAATTTTTTTAAATAAAAAATTTAACTATTTCAGTTTCGGCTGAAAAATTTTTTTTTAGTTTAAAATTTAACTATTAGGCACATAATTAATCTGCTTTGATTGAGAATTCAACTATTTTTCGAAAATTAACTAAAATCTTTTTTGTTTGAGACATCAAGTATTGTATTTTTCTTTAAAAATTCATTTTTTTGGTAAAAATGAAATTACTTGTTTGATAGCTCTAACTTGGTTAAAACTTCATTTTATTGGTTCAATTTTGTATCAATTTAGTTAAAAATACATCTCTTTTGTTGAAAAAACTACTTCGTTGAAAATTCTTATATTTTATTGAAAATTTATCCTTTCAAGTAGAAATCGTATCTTTTTTAATTTAAAATGTAACTGGTTGAAAATTAATATTTTTTGGTTGAGAATTCAACTTTTTTTGTTAAAAAATCGTCTTTTTGGGTAAGGCATCAACTATTACATTTTTCATAAAAACCTAATCTTCTTTTGTTGAAAATTAAACAACTTGGTTCAGAGCCAAAGAATTTGTTGAAAAAAAATTTTTTTTTTTTGTTGAAAATTACACTTAATTGAAAATTGAACTACTTTGTTGAAAATTCGTTTTATTTTTGCTTTAAAATTCATTTTTAACCTAAAAATGTAATTAGTCAATTTTTGATTGAAAATATTTTTTTGATTTAAAATTTAACCTTGTAGCAGATAATCTGTTTTGGTTAAAAATTCAACTATTTTGTTGAAAATTCATCTTTTTTTTTATGAATTAATCTTTTCAGATCAAAAATTAAAATATTTGTTGGTTCAAATACCAACTATTATATTTTTCGTTAAACATTTATTTTTTTTTTTTAAGGTTCAACTACTTAGTTGAAAGTGGAACTACTTTGTGAAAATTTCATTTTTTTAGTTAAATATTCATCAATTTAATTAAAAATACATCTAATTGGTTGAAAATTCAAATATTTTGTTTAAAATAAGTTTTTTTCAAAATTAATTTTTTTACCTGAAAATTTAAATTTAAAATCAGTTAAAAAATTTTTTTTTCTTAGTTGTAAATTCGTCCTTTCTAGTAGAAATTTTGTCTATTTTTGGTTCAATATTACAGGTTTGCAGTGGTTTGTTCGGATTTTCCATAAAATATGGAAACTTTTGCAGCATTGTATATCCCGAAATAGAAAAAAAAAATTAACTTTACGTCAAACCGGCTTTAAATTCCTTAGATTATTACCATTTCTAATGTAAAAATTACTTATATTTCAAAGATTCAATTTGACTTTAAAATCCACTTTTCTCCAAAAAAAAGGAGTAAACTTTGATTAAAAAAATTCAATAACCTAAGGAAATCAATCCGGTTTGACGTAGATTTTTTATTTATTTCAAAAAATCTAATGTTCCAAGCGTGTATAAATTTTTATTGAAAATTCGTATCAACAACTGCATACCTCTTTTAAAAATGCAACTGTTTCATCAAAAAAAAATTTTTTTGCTTAGGATTTTTCTCTTTACAATTGAACTTCTTTCTTTAAAAAGTGAACTGGTTTGTTAAAACTTTATTTTTGTGTTAAGGATTTATCAATGTAGTTAAAAATTAAAAAAATCAAGTATTTTGTTCAATATAGTTTTTTTTTGTATAAAATAATTTTTGTAACTAAAAATTTAAGAATTTGATTTTTCGCTGAGAATTCAACTTTTTAACTTTGGAAATTCCACTATTTGATTAAAAATTGAATTATTTTTTTGAAATTTCAACAAATCTACTAGAAATTTATCTTTTTTCATCCAAAATTAAACTGTTTTGTTGAAAAATTATCTTCATGGTTTAAAGATTGAATTATTAAATTAAAAATGAAATTTTTTTAGTAAAAATTTATATTTTTGGGTTGAAAATTTAACTATTTTGTAGAAATTTCGCCTTTTTGGTTTAAAAATTTCATTATTTGCTTGAAAATTATGTTACGTTGTTGAAAATTAGTTTTTTTAATTTAATTTTTTTTACTGAAAATTTAACTATTTCAATTGAAGATTCATCATTTTAGTCGAAAAGTTGAAAATTGTCCTTTTTTGTTGGAAATAAACTTTTTTGGTAAAAAGTAATATTTCCAGCACAAAAATTCAACTGTTTTGTACCAATTTCGTCCTTTTGGCTTGAAAATTCCACATTTGGTTTAAAAATCCCATTTCAGTTTTTTTTGTTAAAAATTAATTTTTTAACTGAAAATTGAACCATTTCAATTGAAGATTTATTATTTTAGCCCAAAAGTCATTTCATTAGTTGAAAATTGAACTATTTTATTAGAAATTAATTTTTTTAATACAAATTCTTATTTTCGTGTTGAAAATTCAACTGTTTTGTAGAAATTTCGCCTTTTTGGCTTCAAAATTTCATTATGTGCTTGAAAATTACGTTACATTGTTGAAAATTCAGTTATATCGTTGAAAATTAGTTTTTTTTTTTTAATTAATTTTTTAAACTAAATATTTAACTATTTAAATTGAAGATTCGTCATTTTAGTGAAAAAGTCATTTTATTGTTTGGAAATAGAACTATTTTGTTGGAAATTAACTTTTGTGATGAAAATGGCATTTTCTGGATTAAAATTTAACTTATTTGTCGAAAATTTTTCTTTCTCTCTTGAAAATTTTACAATTTGGATGTAATTTTTTTTTCTCTTGGCTGAAAAATCTTTTTTGGTAAAGAATTAAATTCTTTTTTTTTTCAACTAATTTTTTTTAAGGATGAAGATAGAAATTTTAACTATTGTGTTGAAAAAACGTTTTTTTTGTTTGTTTAAAATTCAATTATTTTGTTGAAAATTCGAATTTGTTGTAGAAATTTCAAATTTTTTGGTTATAAATGCAACTGTTTTGTTGAAAATCAATGTGTTCTGGTTGAAGCATTTAACTCTTTTTTGGGAAATTATTATTTTTTGATTAAATTTTATAACTTGTTTAAAAGATGAAATACTTTGTTAAAATCCCGTTTTTCTTTAAAAATTTATCTCTTTGCTTGAAAAATGAACTATTTTATTAAAAATTCGGTTTTTAAATTAATTTGAAAAATAAAAATTTAACTGTTTCATGTTTGGTTGAAAATTTTTTTTTTTTATAGAAAACTCGACTATTTGTTTCAAAATTCATATATGATGTTGAAAATTCAGTTATATCGTTGAAAATTAGTTTTTCTTTCAAATCAATTTTTTAAACTGAAAATTTAACTATTTCAATTGAAGATTCGTCGTTTTATTGAAAAAGTCATTTTATTGTTTGGAAATTGAACTATTTTGTTGGAAATTAACTTTTGTGATGAAAATGGCATTTTCTGGATTAAAATTTTATTTATTTGTCGAAAATTTTTCTTTCTGTCTTGAAAATTCTACAATTTGGATGCAATTTTTTTCTCTTGTGACTCAGTCAAATTTCTTGGTAAAGAATTAAACTCTTTTTTTCAATTAATTTTTTTAAGGATACAGATATAAATTTTAACTATTGTGTTGAAAAAACTTTTTTTCTATTTGTTTAAAATTCAATTATTTTGTTGAAAATTCGAATCTTTTGTAGAAACTTAAACTTTTTTGGTTAAAAATGCAACTGTTTTGTTGAAAACTAATCTGTTCTGGCTGAAGCATTCAACTCTTTTTTTTGAAATTTTTATTTTTTGGTTATAACTTGTTTAAAAGTTGAACTACTTTGTTAAAAATACCCTTTTTCTTTGAAGATCCATCAGTTAAATTAAAAATTTATCTCTTTGATTAAAAAATGAACTATTTTATTAAAAATTCGGTTTTTAAATTATGTTGAAAAATAAAAATTTAACTGTTTCATGTTTGGTTGAACATTTTCTTCTTTTAATAGAAAACTCGACTATTTGTTTGAAAATTCATATATGATGTTGAAAATTCATCTATTTTGTTTAAACAGAGTCATTTCATTGATGCATTATTATTTTCAATGATTCAAAGATAATTACGTTTGCGTGTAAACCTCCTTTTCCGACCAGAACTCCCATTTCTTTTATGTCCTCAAAAATCGCTGCCATTTGCTGACTTTTCAAGGGTTCTTTGGTTTCAGGATCATTAACGAGTTCCACTCCAATCATCAATCCTTTTCCTCTCACATCACCAATTATATTCGGAAATTCTAACATCAAAGTACTCAGGCGATGGAGCAAGTATGTTCCAACCACCAATGAATTTTCCTTCAATTTTTCCTCTTCTATCACCTGAAAATGTTCATTTCTTTATTATATGGTTTTCTTTTTTTTCAAGTTTTTCAGCAGAAGTACTTTTAAATCCAGAATAAATTACATATTAAACTTAACGTAAATTTAATGTAAATTATTTATTATTATATTCTTTTCCTGTGTATTTCACCGATGTTATTTTCAAAATAATGAAGGCAGATTAAGAATCAGTGCAAACTTCTATTTGTGTGAGTGAATTTAAATTTACTGAACGAGTAATTATGTAAATAATTTAACGAGGTCGGATGTCAGCTCTTGATGAAATTTTATTCTTCAGAGAGGCCAATCTTTTATTTAGAACGAACCTTTAAACATATTTAATAAATTTAATGACTCTCAAAAAAATTCGTTTTATCATTTGAAAATATTCAAGTTGATTAGCCTCAAAATTAAAAAGTTTTTATTAAAATTTCTGTATTTTTAAATTCGATTTACAATCTTAAAATTCAAAAGTTTCTAAATTCGAGTTTAAACAAAGACTTGAAAGTTTAAAATTGAAATTTTCAAATCCAATGTTAATTTCATTTTCTCCCAGAGTTTTTTTTTTGTTTTTTCGATTCTGAATTATTGAAATTGGAATTTAGATCTTAAAATCTGATTAAAATTTAAGAAATTAAATGCAGAATAAATCAGAATTAAAATTTTTCTGTAATGTCCAACATTTAAATTCAATTACGAAATTCTTTGAAATTGAAAAAAAAAAAGAAAAATCCATCAATTAAATTTGAACAACACACTCTCAAACGCTTCAATTCAGAATTTACAAAAATATATTTAAAATACTATTATATTATATATGAGGTAAACATTAATAATTTGCTGTCAAGGTTATTTCAAGGTCAATTTTGTTTTTTTAAATGGGAACCCCTATTTTTGACAACGGCAATTGAAAGAG
>JAUELO010000179.1:2286565-2296948 GCA_032357855.1 Amphibolips quercusostensackenii | reverse complement strand
GATAATTTTGAGCAATGGAAGAAGCTGGAAACGGCGACGAACCCATGCAATTTGAAGGATCATTTTTGGCAATCCAAAAATCTGGAAACAGCGATGAATCCATGAAATCGAAAGGATAATTTTCGGCCACTGAATGAGCTGGAAATGGCGAGGAACCCATGGAATCGAAAGGATAATTTTCGGTAAATGAAAAATCTGGAAACGGCGACAAATCCATGAAATCGAAAGGATAATTTTCGGCAACTGAATGAGCTGGAAACGTCGAGAAAGACATGAAATTGAAAGGATGATTTTTGGCAATTAAAGGAGCTGGAAACGGCGAGTCCATAGAATCGAAAGGATGACTTTCGGCAACTGAAAAAGCTGGAAACGGCGGTGAATCAATGAAATCAAAAGGATGTTTTTCGTCAATTAAAAGAGCGGGAAGCGGCGAGGAACCCATGGAAACGAAAGGATAATTTGTGTCAACTTAATGAGCTGTAAACGGCGAGAAACTGATGGAATTGAATCCCACATAGCCTCAAATCTTGCAAATTCTGAATTTAATTGCTAATAAATTAAACTAATAATGCTATTTAATATCAGGAATAACACACAGAAAAAACTAGTGATTCAATTTTGTTATTGGTAATTTTCTTAGAAATTCATTTTGAATTGCATTTTGATGTGGAAAGGATAATTTTCAGCTATTGAAAGAGCTGGAAACGGCAAGAAAGCCAAGGAATTGAAAGGAAAATTTACGGCAATTAAAGGAGATGGAAACGGCGACGAACCCATGCAATCGAAAAGATATTTCGGCAACTGAATGAGCTGGAAAAGTCAAGAAACTGATGAAATCGATTCAACGAACCCTTGAGATCTTTGAAATTCTTGATTTAATTGCTGATAAATCAAACTAACAATAATATTTAGTATTGGGAACACCACACAGAAAAACTATAGATTTAATTTCGTTTTTGTGCATTTTCTTAGAAACTCATTTTGAATTGCATTTCGATATTGAAAGGTTAATTTTTTGCAATTAAAAGAGCTGGTAACCGCGACGATGACATGGAATCAAAAAGATATTTTTGTTGTAAAATAGCTTTTTTTGTTGCAAATTCATACTCCTGGCTTGGAAATTCACATGTTTTCTAAAAAAATTCGTCTTATTGCCTGCAAAATTCAAAGTTTGGAAAAAACTGCAACTGTTTGATTGAAAATTCAACTGTTTTGTAAAACATCGATCTTTTTTGTTAAAAATTTCAAAAGTTTTGTAAAAAGGTCAACTATTCAGTTGAAAACTATTATTAAAAACTACATATTACGTTTGAAAGCATTTTTAAGCTGTACCTCACCCGTTGTGTTCTTACTGTTTCTCTGTCTGCTATGTACTTACATATCCTTCTTTGTTACGAACTAAAAGGCTTTTTATTAATAATAAAAAATTTAACTTCTTAGTTACAAATTCAGCTGTGATTAAAGATTTAACTTTTTTGTTGTAAATTCGTTCTTTTGTGTACAAAGTTAATCTTTATGGTTGAAAATTCATATTTGTGCTGAAAATAATACTATTTGTTTTAAAATTGATGCATTTTGTTAATGATTCGTCTTTTTAGTTAAAATGCAACTGTTTGAGTAAAAATGAATCAGTTTTGGTTGAGGATTTAACTAGTTTGTTAAGGATTCATAATTTTGAAAATTAATATTTTTGTTTGAAAGATTCAACTATTTGGTGGAAAATGTATGTATTTTGTTGATGATTCGTCAATTTCGGTACGAAATTTTGTTTTTGGTGAAAATTCATCTCTTTGGTTGAAAATTTAACTATTTTGTTAAAAACTATTTTTTTAATCTGAAGATTTGACTATTGCATCCTCCGTTGAAAATTCAATTGTTTGGTCGAAAATTAACTATTTTGTTGAAGATTCGTTTTTTTAGTATAAAATAAATCATGTTAGTTGAACATTCACTTGTTTAGTTAAAAATCCAATTACATATTTGATTGAGAAATCATGTATTCCCTCAGTATTCTCTAGTTAAAAAAATTCGACTTGGCTAAGTCTGCGATTACACCATGACGATTATCCCCTGCACCTCAACGTGAGCGAAAATTCATTTTATGTCTTGAAGTCCAACTCAAGTCAATTACAGAGAATGTTTATATTATTTTTCTTCATGGTATTTACCTGCAGTAATTATGTTCTTCGGATGATAACTCAAAAAATCTGGTCCATTTTTTACTATCACTAACAGTTCACTAGATACTTGAAAACAACAGTTTTGCTCTCTTTATAGAAAATTTCATATGCCTGTAGTTGTTAAGATCGACAGGACACTTGACATCTTTGCAGAAGTCACCTGTTCAGTCCCAGACCGTCTACCTGTTTCCTGGTAATGTCAGGCCCTGACGATGGGGTCCACAGTTTATAGAGGTCAGAGTATAATGGGCAATAAAATTTACAAACGAAAACTTTTGTAATTTTGGCCCTGGCAAATGTTAAAGCCTATTTCATAATCTCTAAAGAGTATATGTCTAGTCTAGAGTCTAGACTCTAGTAGTCTAGTGGCCTGAACCATAAATTGGCAACATCATTTTCTTCAAGAGCAATTCGGTATATTTATCATTACTTGCAATAACACTTCTTGTCTCAAGACAAGAGTTCGAATCGACTTGGCATGACCCCCCATCGATGATTTCAACCATAAACGTAAAACTTTCATCTACGACTTCTGCTCTCGCCCACGTCTCGCCCCTGTCCGCGAGCGAGACATAGTCGTCATGAAGTTGAATTCTAGCCGAACCGAGCCCAACTGAAGTCGAAATACGTTTACTCGGGATTTCGGTGAAGATGTTTCTTTTTTGGTAGAAATTTAATCTTCTAGGACATATTCTAAGAGGCAGTGTTAACCACAACAGTGTTAAACCTGGATTTCGGTCAGTGTTGGAATTTTTTGATAAAAATATTAAATAATCAATAGTAAAGTATATATTAAATAAATATATAATTAGTATATTATAATTAACGCATTAAGAAAGATAATCGGATAATAATTCTCCTTGGAAACACATCAGTATTAAAATAAAACACTTTAAAAGGCTCGTCGATTAATAGAATGCGATCATTTTTTGCGTCTAACCATTCCATTATTGCAGGTCTTGAATCCCATTTTTCAAGAGTAGACATGGTAAAGGAGATGTAGTGCCCTTCCACGTCTGCCGTATTTCAAAATTCGGACTTTCATGACCTTTTTTCTTCTTCTTTTTTTAGCTTGCGCTGCAGGCCATTCACTCAACGGGAATATGTCCTGAAATCTTCTTGGTTTAAATGGATGTTTTTTTGTAGTTGAAAATTGAACTATTTGGTTGAAAGTTCGTGTTTTCGTTGACGATTTGTCTTTTCTAGTAGAAAGTAAATCTTCTTGGTTTTAAATTTATCCTTTTCAGTTGAAAATTAAACGTTTTGCTTGAAAATTTATGTATTTTGTTGAGAGTTTTTTTCGTTTGGTAGAAATTTAATCTTCTTTGTTAAAAATTAAGCTATTTTAGTTAACATTTCCACTATTTGGTTGAAAATTCTTTTTTGTTGTTGTTGAGGATTTGTCTTCATTGCCAGAAAATTCTTCTTGGTTAAAAGTTGATCATGACTAAAAGTTCAATTATTCTTGAATGAAAAATTATGTATTTAATTGAAGATTTGACTTTTCTGGTAAAAATGTAATCTTCGTAGTCTTAATTTGATCTCTTTTGGTTAAAAAATTCAACGATTTGGTTGAAAATTCATCTATTTTCTTGAAAATGCAATATTTTTACTTGAGGGAGAGAGGACTCTGCTGAAAATACCTGTATAGGTTCTTATTCTTATGCATATTAATCTTTTGAAATTTGTATAAATTTTCAAATTAGTTAAATCTCCTAGAGAAGAATTAACATATATGTCCCTGCATATAGGATCCTGTATGGGTTCATGTGTTATTTCCTATAGGCCGAACCCTGGTCGCACATATAGGAACCTATGTAGGTGCTTTCATTGGGAAGTTGCCATACAAAAGATGCAGTGCTGTCCGAAATTTGAAACTCTTTAGGCCCTGGCATTGGGGCGCTTCACTATTCTCAAACTTTTGTTATAAACCTGAAATATGAGTTAACCAATAAAAGCATACAAAAAAAATGAGATTTAGATTTTGAACTGCGTAAACGTAAACAGCAGCACTATCAGCAGCAGACATGAGAAGACGAGGGGGGCCATGCCCATGATTCACCTGTTGGAACTTGGAGTCTCTCCGTGGACTCAAGCAAGCCGGTCCCGGTCGGTCCGCCATGTTGTACTCTTCGTCTTCGTGCCAGTCGCCTGCTGACCGCGACCGGGTGAACGTCAGCGCATGAGCCATGGACTGAGCTCAATGACTTTTCGTGCCGGTCTTTTTCTCATTTTTTTTTATTTTTAATATATTACCTTTCCTTTTGGTTGCACATCAGTTACCCTCCCTTCGGCAAGGAACTTACCACAAAAAGTCAAAATAGGGCCCACTTCCGACAGCCGCGTCGGTAGTTCGCTAGTTGCGCGCTACCACTTTTATTATTTATTTATTATTTATATTATTATCTCCTTGTGATTTTTGTGCTTTTTGGTGCGTGATAGTGTGTGAGCGATGGCGATGGCTGCGGANNNNAGGCGGCCCTGCACCGTCGCTTCCGGTGGTGATCGTGCAATCGGAAGTAGCGGTGGCTCCTACTTCCGAAGAATCAGGACAGCAAGCCTCCTTATCACCTTAGGAATCTTTCTCCTTTCACGTGTGGCTACTGCCGGTGCCATTAAAGGACTCGGTACGTTACGTTTCTTTTTTACTCTATTGCTCTTTTCTACTTTCAAATTTTTATCTTATTCAAAAGAATAAAAAGCAAAAAGACATTGTCGTCATCCTGAGGACGTCCTGAACCTAAAGTATTTTAAGATCATAAGAAGTTGCGATTCCCCCACTCTTGATTATATTTATTCTAGCCAGTCAAGAATATTGCAGCAACACGATTTCTAAACTTTATGCATTATTTTCTGTATTTCGTGGTAGAAACCATGAAAAAGTGGAAAGCTTGACCAAGGAATTATCAAGTTTGAGGATTACTATTTATTTCTCTACAATTTCACCTTCAATAATAAAGCGACTCTCGTAGAAACCAACACGAGAAGCCACTTTAAATCGGGTAATTGTTGAGGAAGTTAGAAAACCTCTTTTCCGTGCGACTCGCTGTTACTGGCACATCCGGAGAACAGGTCTTTTGTCATGATTCTTATCGTCTGGTTAATTGATTTGTGAAGACTCAAGACCAGATTTTCTTGGCAAAGTATCCGATATACTAAACATCGCCTACTAATCTACAATTAACCCTATTTTCTACAATTCTACCAATTTTAAATTGGATCCTGTGCACATTTTATTTTTTTCCCAAATTATTGATACCACTAGAAAATAGTCAGTGGCTACGTGTATCAAAATTTCGGTACTAATTGACAAATTTTTTCCCGAGGAATAACGGGACCTGGAAAAGGGGCTATTGGTACCGAAATTTCGGTACAAATAACGGCATCTTGCGGTACATTTATAAACACTCCCGAGAAAAATATTGATTCTGTACCTTTTTTTCTATAAAGACGAAACGATTAAGCTTTTGTCTTGATATAACAATTATTTTTATTTATTAAAAAATAGGAATTGATTTATAACCTAACCACACACCTGTTTACGATCGTGATACATGAATTTAGTAAATGGAAATTTTCAATTAAGTAATTTTATTTCGTTATAACATTTTATTTCTGTATGTTTCTAAACATTATTGATAAAAGAAAAGTTGTAATTTTAAATTATTTCTTAGTATATATTAGGAAATTATTCTCTTCTTAACATTTTGCTACCACACTATGATTTTTAAACTTTTTCACTTTCAAATAGATGAGAAAAATGAAACTATAGACAAAAACTTAGGATATTCTTATTTGCGAAGACACTGTAATATACATATATAGTCTACACTAGACTACATTAAAAATAATTTTTAATTTCATTTACAAAAATTTAATTTAATTTTCAAAACATTCAAAATATGTCGAAAAAAAATCTGGAAGGTTTTACAACAATTTTTGTTTATTTTGAAGGTTTTTAAACAACTTTAGGAAACCTTTAAACTATTTCAAAAAATATTTGAATTTTTTGAAAACGTTCAAAAATAATTTAAGTCTTAAGAAAATGTTAAAAAATTGAAATAATATGCAGATTTGTAAAAATTTTGAACAAAAAGTTAGAAGCTTTTGAACAGTTTTAAAAGGTTTCAGGCGAATAAAAAATTTTCTCCAGATTTCTGGGAAAATTTCAAATGGTTTTTTATTTTACTAAATGAATTTTAAGGTGAAATAAAAAAATATTTCGAAATATTTCAAAGGATTACTTAAAAATTTGATAAAGAATGTAGAAGACTAGAAAATAAAATTTTATAACAAAATTCGACTAATTTTAACCGATATTTAGAAGCTTCAAAAAGATTCAAAAGTATTTTCAAGCTTGAAAAAATTTCAATTTTTTGAAAATAAAATGAAGATTTTTGGAGAATGTGGAAGATTTCAAAACAAAATTTCATAAATAGAAACTTTGAAAAAATTCAGAAATAATTGTCTGAAAATGTTTATAATTTTTAAAAATAAAATTTACATTTTTGAACGAAAAATTAAGAAGTGTTTTAAGAATTTTGAAATTTTTCAAGAGAATAAACAAATTTTCTTCAGATGCCCGGGGAAATTTCAAATGATTCTGTATGTTGAAAAATTAATTTTAAGAAAATATTAAAAAATATTTTGAAACATTTTAAAATATTCTCAAGGTTGTAAAAAAAAATCTAAAAGATTTTAAGGCTTTTTTAATTTTGCAGAATTAAAAAAGAATTTTAAGAAATTTGGATCATTTTAAAAGATTTTTAGAAATTTTGAAAATATTTTTCTAAAAAATTGAACAAAACGTACATTTTGTGAAGATTCATAATTTTAGTTGAAAATTCATCTCTGTGTTTGAAAATGTAACTATTTCGTTGAAAATACGTCTTTCTTTGTAAAAAAATTAGTCTTCTTTTTAGAAGATTCGTCTCTGGGTGGAAATTTCATCTATTCTTTGATTTAAAATACAACTGGTTGCAAATTAATATTTTTTGTCTGAGAATTCAACTATTTTGTTAAAAATTTTTCTTTTTCCCGTTGAATTTAACTGTTCTTGATTTAAAATTCAAATCCTTTTTAGTGAAAACGCTTTTACATTTTTCGTTGAAAATTCATCTAGTTAGTTAAAAATCAACTTTCTGTCGTAATTTTGAGTAGGTACCGTAATTTTTATTTTGTAATAAAAATTATTTTTCCTTTTAAATGGAAAAACTCACATGCGCGATTGATAATGCAAGTTATTTTTAAAAAATCTTGATCTGTAATGATCTTTATAAATACAAACTATTTCTTGATGCTTTTTTTAAGAAAGTAAAAAGCAAGTGGAAAAATACTAAATAAAAATTTCTACAGGTGTGAACTAATTTTGTCCAGAGAACGTGAGCCTCTAAAATAGTCTTCAAACTTAACAATAAGTTATTAGTCTTCTTTTTTTATCGTAATAATTTAGCGGCCAGGGATTATGTATATCATAAAATCTTAAAGAATTATTTGACCCAAGACAGTTGACCTACACTCTTCGTGAAATCTTGCGAATCAACGTGCACGCTGATTCGACACGCTTCTGATGGATAAGTAAGACGACTAGGAATAGAGCCTTTTTTGCGAAAATCTATTCACTACCGGGATGTCACTTTCTCGGTCGGGATTCTACCTGCATATCGATAGTCGGCACTCGAATGGATTAGAGAGCTATCGTATTAAAAACTCTTGAAAAGAAGTTCAACCTTAATTGAAATTAAATAGGACAATTTTTTTGTTTTGTGCTCTACCTGCTATTTTTGTTCAAATTCTGAACAAAAAAGCTGTCATTTTTTATCATGTTTTAAATCGTACTTTTCACCTCAATAATAGACATTTTCAATGATCTTTTTTTTTAATTGCATTTTTCCAAGTCTGACACTAAATGCTAGGCATCTGACAAAGTTAAACTGATTTCTAAATTAATCCAAGTGTCCCGGAGACCTAGACATCATAGGTGAAAGGTTAATTTAGTTTGTTAAATTTTTAGGTCATGGTTCTTGCAGCAAGTAATGATCAATAAAAATACATACAGATGTTCGCATCTCGTTTGAAAACTGTCTCCAGATTTTATCACATTTAGAAATTCTTTCTAATAACTAGAAAGCTTTTTAATCTTCAGAATCTACAAAGTAGTTAAAAACTAATTATAGAATTTCCAATAGGATGATGCTTTTAAAATTAGTCATGTTCATTAAAAGTTTTTAAATTTATGAAAATAACTGTCAGAAGAAAAGGAAACAATAAGGATAAGGAGGCGGTTGCAGGACACGTTTCTGCAAGTAAATATTTTGGAAGAGATCTTGCAATATCAGGGAAAAACACCTTGTATCGCACATTAAGAACTTGTAAACTATACTTACATTGTTCTTCTGGAGTTAGTGTTCGCCAGTCTCGTTAAGATAACTCCAAAAGATAAAATTCCATGGAGTTAATTTTTATGTGTGTCACTTTTCCACCTGAGATTTGCTACCTACAAATCTATTCAGTGTTTGAAATATTTTCAAAGAAAATGTGTAAAATTGCTTGAGCACACACAGAAAACTTTTTTTTTTATTTAAGAAATCGTTTTTTTTTATATTTAAGCTTTGATTCAAGTTAAGAATTGGTTTATTTTTAAATAATGACGTCTTTTTCCTTTGAATTGAAGAAATAATTAATTGAATCTCATTATTTTAAACCAGAAAAAAATTATTTCTTAAAGAAAAAGATTTTTGAAATATCTAAGTGAATACACTGTCAAAACCTAACTAACCAAACATTATTAAACTCGAAATAAATAACAATAAATACTGAGCGAAAAATTTGGGCAGTTAAATAAAAGACACTAAGATGAATATATTTGTGGATTGTCGTTTGCTCAGCATAGGGTTGTTCAATTCTTCCAAAAAGATCTATTCTTGAATCGATCTTCAAAGGATGCATTCAGAATCGAAGAAACCTAGTTATAGTTCAGGATCACTTCATAAGTCGTCCTCTTAAATTAATATATTTGTGGATGGTCATTTGCTATACATAGGGATGCTCGATTTTTCCGAAAAATCTATATAAGGCATAAAAAAAACAAAAAGTATCACTTCTTGACAAGAAAATGGATATTTGATACTTCTCCTTTCTCCGTAGGAAGACTGCATCAAAATGTTTGTTGAAAATTACTCTTTTTAGCTTGTTATTACCAAAAGTGGACATAGATACAATTCATACTACTTCATCCAAGCTTTAGGAATAAATCGCTGAAAAAATATTCAGTCTTCAGTTAGAAAAAATCAATGCATTGTATATTTACATTAATTATTTTATTAAACCAAATAATATAATCATTAATACAAAGAAATTCGTCTTAAATTTAATAATTTTTTGGTTGGTTACAGCAAAATATTCTTTCATTTACAAAAAGATTTTCGTTAGAACAACAAACAATTTCTTTCATTCAAATAAAGAAAAAGGTAACAAAGAAATTTCTTTAAATTGAAGAAACTTTTCTTTGAACGCATACTCGTATAGCATTGCACGAAACTCTTTGATTTAAAGAAGTTTTGCTTGAATAGAAGAAGCTTTTTGTCGGTGTATTTTAGGTCACATGTTTATCTTTATTTATCCCAGAATACCACAATCATGAATGATGATCAAGTATAGACGAGTGTTTGTAAAAAATAAACTCTATAGCTCATCACGATTGATTTGAAATGGCGGTAATAAAAAATGGTGATATATCTTCATCGTTGCTTCCGGTTGTTGCTCAGGGTTATATTCAATTCCGAACAAGGTTGGATTCCCCACCCAAACTGTAATACAATACATTTATTTTATTCTGTATATAAAATGGTTCGATAATTTAATACAATTGAAATTAACAAATTATCTTTTTTCTTGTGAAATTAGACTGAAAATTGTGCTTTGCTTTTAAAAAATGCAGGAATTTAACTTGAAAGGTTTGAGACGATGGGGGAACAGGGAACAATCTTGCTGATCTGCTCAGACTCATTACACAATTACAGAGGATGCACTTCAATTTCGAGTCAATTAGCGTTCAGGCTTTCCAAGCCTTAATTATATACGTGATCGAAACACATATGATTTTAGGAACTCAGGACGTTATTGCACTGTCATAAGTTTCAAGTCCTCACATTTTTCGATTGTGCAATGTTGCGTAATGCAAAAGGATATTCGCTCGAATACG